>JARJLF010001573.1:0-71137 GCA_029378395.1 Mycena leptocephala | reverse complement strand
AAGAGTGAGCCGTTCTTTTTCTTCTTGGTACGTTCGTACGTTCCGTCCGCGCGTTGCTTCTGATCGTAAGTCCATTTTTAGAACAGCGATCGTAGAATCGTCCGGATCGGGAAGAGATATCTGATGTGATAGGCGAGGAAGTCCGCATATGGTAGCCGGGTAGTTCAGCTTTGATCGTTCGTGGCGTCCGTTCGTCGGTATATAAGGCGTATGAGTGTTGGCCTAAGGGTAACCCTTGAAGTTTCGCCCTTTGAATCCCATGCCTCCTGCTACTCCCAAAACCGGTGTCCGCGTCCGCGACGAGTTCCTCAACTGCGACTTCTCTACCGTCGGGCAGATGGTGGACTTCGCTCATCACCCCTTCATGGCGCGAGTCAGTCGTGAAATCCTCGAACCTCTCTACCAGTTCTTCCTCCGCATCCGCGAGGATTTTACTTGGTCTCCGGAGACCAAGACGAAGGGAGAAAAGCGCGTAATGCGGCAGCGCGTTCGTGATTATTTGGAGATGGCTGTAAGTCCCGAGTTCCTGAATCGAAGCGATCTTTAACGTTCGCGCGTCCGTAGGGTCGCTTGTCCGATTATGTGATTCGCCATCATGACCTGGCGGAGGCAAAACGCATCCCGACGCCGCGTGTGGCTTGGCTGCAAGTCGTTATGCGAGCGGACTCTGTTTACGGGTTCGAAGGCGACGACAATCAACTCCTTCGGGTGATATTGAGGGGCAAGATCGCCTCTCTGTTGCAATATTCCGAACGCCTTCGCCAGCACGCGGTGGATCGCATAGTCGAGAGATGATGAAGGCACCCGGACCCAGCGTGCGTTCAACCCCAAGAGCGAAAATCCGTTCTATGGTTTGCCGGGCGTGATCGAGGAAGGAGAGGTCGAGGCCATGGAGACTGTATAAATTGGTTGCCCATCTTGTAGCGTCCGCCAGCCAATATTCATTGCCCCGCGTCGAATTCCCTATGTCATATTTTCTCTTCCCTCCTCCTCGCACCGTTGCCGAAGTCGTCCCTATCCACCAGCTGGTTATAGCACGGATGGACTCGTATTGCTCCGTCCATATTACAGGCCTTCAGTTGGCTTCCACGAAGTTTGCGCACGTCGAATACGTTCGGAGCACCTCCGCCCTTTCTGCGAACTCATCCGCGGATGTATTCCTTCGGCGGTCACGGTGCCTGATGATCTCCCTGATGGTCGGGCCGAGTTCCTTCGTCCCTACATTGGCGCATCTTGAGAAGGCGGTGAGTAGCGTCGGGCGCAGCGTACGAATGCTGATTTCTCCAGGCGTTTCTTTATAGCGCCGCGCTGGAATATGCCAAATCGAACATCGAGGCGCCGTTTCTGGACCCATCGGTGATCTGGTCCTTGACCATGGCGCGAACCTTCCACTACATGATTGGACAGCCAACGTATGGTTATTCGCGGGAGTGCTGCGACGCATTCCTTGGTCGGATCTCTTCTGCCCTTTCGTTCGCGGATCGAACTCGCACTTCGGCTTCGCACACAGACGTTCCCTTGTCTGTCGAGATCGCGTCTCTCCCTCACGTTCCCTCGTGGACCCGCGACAGGATTAACCACCTCTGTATTTTAGAGCTGAACGACGCCTGGACTTGCGAGAACGCCCTTCTCCAAGACGAGATCGAAGCTAGCCAGGGGATCGGCCGCGGTCTGGAAAAGGCCGTCGCTCAGGCCGAGGCGGGCTACGGGCAGAATCCGAGCGGACGGTTTTTCGTGTAAATGAGCAATGTTCTTCGTCATAGGTGGCTCCTCTGCCATGGCATAACTTTTCTTCGTACATATCCTGTGTTTCCGTGGAACGGGCGTGTCGTGCGTTCATAATTTCTGCATGTTTCGATGTCCCGTTTGTCCGTTTCGTGGTTCGTTTAAGTCGGTAATCGCCGTTTTCCATCATAATGGGAGTAGCTCCCGCATAAGTCTTCATAATTTTGGACGCGTACCACGCCCGTTGATTCCTCTGATGTCCACGTGGTCGCTCGCAAGCCTGGATTATAAAGAGCGTCTTTTGCGCGCGTAGGAGCGCACAAACCTCATCCACCTCCCTAGCGCATGCTTCATCGCCCTAGACGCCATCCACCGCCAGACGCTTTTCAAAGGAAGAGCTGGTCATCTTGTGGATCCACCGCTCACGCCACCTGGCGCAGCAGCTTCACCGGACCACCCGCTGCTCCTGTTGCTGAAACTCCCGAAGCGACCGTGGGGCTCATTCGCGACGCCGTCAGCGTATTGTTGAAGAACATGGTGGCTCTGGGCAAGGCGAGCGTAACATATGGGAAACAGCGGAGGGAGAGGAACCCGCGTTTTTCGTGCCGTCTGAGGGGACCACTCTATTCGGGATGGCGGAAAGATTTGTCGACCTATATGGTTTCCACGAGGATTCCTCTCTCCTCGACCGCGCCATCCTCTTCGAAAATCTCTGCACGTTGCAGGAGGCCATGATCAGAAACCCCGGCTACCTCGAGCTGGGCATCGACTTCCCGAATTTCGACCTTTCTCGACCGAGTTGGAGTGGTACGGGATCTTCCCGTTCTACAAGGCGCGCCAGATCGCCCTTCTTTCGGCGACTCATTTCCGCCGTCGGAAATTTGGAGGGAGCTCCTTCGATACAACCCTGAGCTGGGGAAGAAGGAAGGTATTCGTTCGCCGATATTTCGCTGGAGGGACTGCCCACACGTCCTAACACACCCGAATCGCTGGAGGAATCCGAAAAAGTTGGATCGGACGCAGCACCCGTTCAGGTCTTGGGGCTGCTACGGGACGGATTTTGATGAGAGAATGGACTGGAGTCGTTGTTGGGAGTTATATTACGGCTGGAACGTAAAATCCTCGCGTATTTTGCCCTTGGTGGCCCATCGTACGCCTAGTCCGGTCGCGGGTTTCCCATCAATTGCGCGCCACGTGATCGTATTCTTGGAGAGATATAAGTTGCACTGGTCTTCTCTTCAGGGAATACCTCCTCAAGAATGCCCCAACTCGTTATTCGTCGTCCGGACGGTCCTCCGTCCGCCATCTCTCGAAATGCCCACATCCTACAGGAATTGTGTCTTCCCTTGGAAACACTGGACACGCTCGGCTTCACACCAGACGAGCCTTGGTCCGAATTCTTCGAGTTCCGCCTTCGGCCAATGGTTTATCTTGTCCATGCCGGAGTGACGCAAGATTTCTCCTAATCGGTCGCAAGGGGGTTTATTCCCTTGGCGAACTCGAAGAAATAAGACATTGGGTACACCAAGCTCTTCTCCACTGCGTGAGTGTCGTTTCGTGCGCTGGGTCCGCGGCTGATTTCTTGGATTTTAGAGGCTCCTCCTGGTGTGCAGAAAAGCCCTCCAGCCGGTGTACGAGGATGATTTCAGCATCTCCTGCCCTCCAACCTGGGGCATTCCTGGCGAAGCGGTGGCCATGTTCGAGATCATGTACCGGATCTGTCTCTCGATTGGGTTCCCGTGCAGCGACGACTCCCTCTGCCCGTTGGATCGTCACGTTCTCCTGCCTTTAATCATGGGCGCACGGGAGACCCGTGCTTTGTTGAAGACCGCGGACGATTATTCCGCCTATAATCGATTCGGCGAAGTAATAGACGCGGATCGGTTTATTGGTGGCCTCGCCCGCATAATTAAGCAGGAGCGTGGAAGGGCCTCGGCTTCTGACTCCGAAAGCTCGAGTTCGAGGGAAATCCATTGGTCGGAAACCTGAGGTTACCGCTCGTATGGTGCGTCCGTTCTCGTGTTTTCCCTTTAATTTTCGTTCCATGGCTGATGGTGCCTATTTCTTCCATTCGCAGGCCCTCTGGGAATATGCGAGCGGCGTGCAAAAATCGGAATAGGGGTTTTCTCTTGGTTTGCGAATGTTTGTCCTCGTCGTACGTCGCGTCCGATCACGTGTAATGACTGTTTTCCGTAAATCCGGCTGTCTTCTTCGTCTTTTATTCCATAATTTGACGGAACGGAACATGCGTCCGTCCATCCGTTTCCTTCGCGTCGCATAATTTCTCCCAGAGAGGTGGCCACCTCCCCGAAAATCCTGGTGAGAATGCACTGTGCACATGCGTTCCCGTGTTTTTGGTGATCACCTCCTTGCGCTCCTTGGTCCTGGTTTACTGCTGGTGCTCGGCTGCTGAAATTCCCTTGGTCGTAAATCTGGTGCGTCCGGCTTCCTTCTGATTCCTGCGTCCTGATTATCGCGTATTATTCCTTCGGCTAGTCGATCGAGATTCCTTCGTAGATATGTTGCTTTGACGGGTTGCACAGCCGATATATTGATGAAACAGTGGACGGGCCTGGCGTCCGTTTGATGGCAACGATGGTCACGTGCTCGCGCATCAAAATCGCACAGGGGCTGTTATTTAACAGATTTCCCTTGTTGACGCGTCCCGTTCCTTCTCCTCCCTTCTCCCTCCTTGGATAACGCGTCGAGTGGAAAGCGCGCCAACACGTGTGTGGGAAGTGTTTCAGGCTCGGATATTTTCGTCCATCAGTCCCAAACCGGGTAAGTCCAAAGTTTCTTTGGTCTTCTTTTTATTTTCCTTATGTCTTCCTTTTCTTCGTCGTTCTCGGTGGTTCCACGACTGCGGTGACTGCGGTGAGTCACCCCTCCTCTTCCTCGTCCATTCCTTTCTCACTGAGCTCCCTTTTTCTTCCCCCTCTCTTCTGTCTTCGTCGCTGCTCTCCTTGGCGCTTTCCTTTGCTTTGCACTCCGATATGTCTGGCGCCAAATCCCGGATTCGGCTCCGTCCTCGAACTAGAGACGGCCTGGCGACCACCTCCATTTCCTCGAGTCGTGGCGCTCCTTCAAGAAAAAGCCCTCTCCGTACGTCTTTTTCTTTCTTTTGTTTATTTTCTCTTCGCTAACCGTTCGTGTTTCTTGCTGAGGACGCCGTCCGTGCACGAGTCGAGCGGTTCGTCGGCTTCCTACGTCGAGTCTGCAGCGGATCGGAATCTGACGACGATCTCGTGGATCCAGCCGACCTCTTAGCTCCCTCCCAGCGAAATCCCCAAAGAAACAAGACCCAGAAACGCCCGGTCGACGCCATGGATGTCGATGAAGAGGTCGCCGCTCCTCCCCTAAAAAGGCGCATCGTTCTGCAACAAGGGCTCCGCGGTGTCGAACGCCGCGGAGTCTTCCTCAAAACCTGTTGAGCGTCCCGCTCCGCGCCTCTTGCCCGTCAAAGGCGTCTGCCGTCCCTTCTCTCCGAGCCTTCTGGTCCTCGCCGTCCGGTGGCGCGTCTTCCTCCGCTGCCGCTCCTCGGTCCAAACCAGGTCGTCGATCTGGAGACCGTCGACATCGAGAGAAACTCAGATCAACGACTCCTTCGATTTCGACGTTCGCCGCTCCAGCGTGGACGGAATCTCACGGATGTATGAGTTCTACACCCGAGACGCGGAGGAAATCGGCAAGGAGTACAAGAAGGTGGAGGCGAGGGACCCAGACGGCTTTCGACGGTGGAGTACTTCTCGCGAGAAGGGTTCGCCCTTTCTCGCACCGGGGAGTGGCTTCTCTCGTTTGGGGAGACAATCGGCCACCTTGTTTCGTTTACAACGCCGTCCTGCTCGTCTTCATCGCCTTTCAATATCGGTATAGCCTCGTCGAGCCGCTTGACGCCCTCCCGTCCGACCCTGACGATCCCGTCTTCCTCGACGCCCGACCCGCAGCCCCGCTGGAAACGGTACACCCGCGACGTTTCCTCCCTTCGACGGCGAGCCGCACGCCTCAATGGCGTACGAGGGCGCGTGGAACAAGTATAAGTTGGCGTTGGCGAAACGACGCGTCCGAGTCGGAGAAGGAGACGCGTTTCTGGAGAAGCAGAGGGTGAAGTTTCGGAGTGGAAAGGCGCGCGCGCGCGTATCGCGAGAAGATCCCCGCCACCAATACAGTCTCCCGCGTTTTGACGTACATCGAGGAACGCAAGAGGGCCGTGGCGAATTCGAGACGCGCCTTAACCTGTGGGTTGCTACATTCTTCCGTCCGCGCCCAATTCGAGGGCGAAGACCGCGTCCTTGACCGGGTTTTCTCCGCCCGCCCTGCTCAGGCCCTCGCCGCCTCCCAGTTCGCGTCGCCGCCGCGCCACCACCTCCGCCAGTTCCTCGTGCGCGGGGCAAGGCGATGTCAGCTGAGCCTGATATCGCCGTCCTCGAGCAGGGGTCGAATTCTGGGTCGGACGATCTCCCTTGTCGGTCCAGCGCAAGTCCAAAGGGAAGAAGAAGGCGTCGTCGCGTCTAGAGAGTCGAGGGAGAAGTCTCGCGCGGAGTCTGAAGGCGAGCCTGAGGTGGACCCGGAGATCATCACCTGCACGGTCAAGGTGAAGAAGGGGAAGAGGCAGTCGGCCGTCGAGTTAACGGGCCCGAAGAACGAGTACGACTCGCAGCTTTGGCACGACGCAACGACCTCTTTGTGATTGACGCGCCACGACCTCCACCGGTGGCAACAAAATCGTCACGCACGCCTACCCCTACGATGAAACCACCCGCGGTTTTCCGGTACTTGGAAGCGCCGAATCGCCCTCTCCAGTTTGCCGGCGCGTACTGTTTTTACTCGAGGAAAGGCGCGTCCTTTTCTTCTTTTCCCTTTTTCTTGTTTAAACTAATCGTTCTTCTTCCTTTTTCTTGTAGGGATGCGTCCGTTGCCTTCTGGCAGACAACGAGTGCGTTCGCCCGCGTTATGGAGACGAGACCCCAACGGCTGCGTGCACCCATTGCCGCGCGGACAACACCTGCGAATTGTCGCCCGTCGAATTCGATTGGGAAATGACCGGTAAGTCGGGCGCCGCTCCATTTGTGTCCCACATAGCTTTGCTGATCACATCCTACTCGCAGACGCCGCTCTCCCGGACGTGAACGCCGAGTGGATGGAGCTCCAACTCACGCTCATGCTCGAGATCGCGGACGAGGTCGGGGGAGTGGGAACCACCGAGCGCTTGCTCGCGCGCTTCATGCGCCACCTCCGCTCTATGGGAACCGACCAAGACGTTCTCGAGGCGTCGCGCCATTTTTGGTAGCGAAAATTCCAGCGTCGCGGGGAAAATCGGGCACCGCGCACACTCGTCGTCCCGTGGAGGGGAAGATGACGAGACCGATGACAGCGGTACGGAGGTCGAAGGAGGGAAGGGCGGAGAGGATGGGGACGTGTCGATGGGTCAGGACAAGGGTAAGCCCTTTTTTTTCTCTTTCCAACGCCTGTTTTTTATTTGAACTTGCTGACACTCCTCCTTTCCTTCTAGGTTCGCAGACGACGAGCCTCCGCTCACGGCGAGCGCGAGCGCTTCTGGGAGATCGTCTCCCCCGTCCGCGCCCTCCATCGTTGACCATGGACTCCGTTGAATCCCTTCGCGCACGGTTCGCCCTCCTCGCGTCGCCAGGCGATCCTCGACGCATGTTTCCCCAACGCCGCCGCGCCAATCGTCCGGGTCGCGGCCTTCCCTCCAAAGCCCTCAGCCGCCCTTCTTCTCCTCCGGTCGTCGTCTCACCCGCTCTCTCCCTTTCGACTTCCATTTTTGGGAAAGCGGGCGTCCTCCTAGGCTCCAAACCAAACGAGACGAGCGAGGGTTTCGTGCGAGCGGCGAGATGTTGGAGGAGGGGGAAATCGACGCCGAGGGCGAGATTCGTGGTTGGAACTTCCGCGGGTGAGACGTCGGGGGCGACGCCAGATGTGATCATGGACTAATCGCGGGGCAGGGCATCGTTTGCCCACGGACCCCAAATTTTTCGTATATTTTATCCCATCGTATATCCGAACTCCCAGTGGCGGCTGGGTGAGTAGGAGCAAAAATCCGCTTTTGCTATTTTGTTGTCGTCTTTGTGTTTCGTGCCTGCTGTACGCCCTGCTTCGGGGGCCAAAATGTATTATTTTTCGGAAATAAATCGAATTTCCTTGGTGTTTCCGTCAGATTTAAGTAGCGTGAGAATTGTTCTCTGAGGAAGCGCCTTTGGCGCCTTACGAGCTATTTGGGAGAGAAAAACGCGACGCGAACGCGTTTGTCTCGTGACCGAGGATCATTGCATAAGGAGTGGCGGTGTTTTCGCGCGCGGCCGTCTTCCTAGCGCTTAAAGGCCGCGCCAATCATTTCTTTACGGCATGTACTCTTTTAATAAATTCGGCTGGTTTCCTTGGACGGACCCAGGTTAAGATCCCTGTTTATCGTTTCTGGTTTCGTTATTCGAGAATGGTTATGCTCGGACCACGGGCGAGAGGATAGAGCGATTGTGTTAAGAGTTTTGGGACGAGAAGATCATTTCTTTAAGGAAAAGGAGGTCCGGGCGTGGCTTACGTTCACGCGACATGTATTCAGGAGGATAGGATGAGGTCGGAAAATAGATATATTGAATGAAAGAGCCCAAATACATGTCGCATAATGATCGAAGTCCGTTTCCTTCGTGTTTTTCTGGGGAGCGTATGTCGTTCGTTCCTGGGCCACGCGTCCGTCCGTTCTTTTTACGAGTCCGGTTCCGCTGATTGACCTTCGAACCATCTATTTCCGGTGTCGCCCCACTCGGGTTCTTTTCTTTTCGTTTCTTCTTGGGTTTTTTCCTCCACGAATTTCGTGACTGGGATGCGAATTTTGGAACGTGGCTGATATGGGATTAGCCTAAAGGCTGCGACCGGCATTTTGGACATGGCGCCGTCCAATTCGGCAAGATGTACGAGCTATCCGACTTCCGTCGTATCACGACCATGGGACCAGAATACCGTGGCTTTGCTTTTCGCGACCACTCGTTCTCAACAGAAGAATTTCTGAGAAGAACGAGCGATCCAGGTGCGAAATCAAAGTCCTCGATTTTCTTCTGGTTGTCTTTTTCCCATTGCCTGATACTCCGGACACGCGCTTCGTATATCTTGGTTTTGAGTTCTGCCAACTCCTCCGGTCTTTTCATCAGCTGCTTGGCGCGAAGGCGATCAACTCCTCGGTGGTAAGTTTTTCTCCCGTGAAGTTGATCATGTACGTTGCTTCCACTATGTCGAACGGGAATAATGGCTCCACTCCGTGCGCGAGGTAGTATGGCGAATATCCAGACGATTTTTGGAATGGAGACTCTCTCCGCCCAGAATATGTAAATATTCTTTCGGTCCAGAGGTCCAATCGCCTTCGCACGCTTTAGAGATGGCCTCGCGTACGTCGTAATGGCGCCTTTCCACGATTCCGTTGGCTCGGGAGTTGTATCCGGAGATCTTTATGTGGTGGATGCCGTATCGTTTGGAAAGCCATTCGACAGCTTTGATCCAAGCCCTCCGTTGTCCGTTACAATTTCGCCACCGCTCCCCATCGGCACAACACTTCCTCAAAAATGAAGCATCCGAGGGTGTACGCGTTTTCATCTTCCAACATTCTCCATTCTGGCCAGGAAATTAGCGAACATCGCCCTGGCGAGATATCGATACCCGTGTGACTTGGGTAGGAGCATGGTGTCGCCGTGGAATTTGTGGAAAAGCGGAAGGGGCATCGCGACCGTGGGCGGGATATTGATCCTCTTCGTCAAGCGGAGCTGGCATTCGTGACATGTATTCAGGTACCAATTAAGGTCTTTGTCCATGTACGGCCACCAGAACCGGTCGAGTAGACGTTTTCGCGTATAAAATATCCCTTGTGACCGGAGTTCGTCGTGAACCTGCTGTAAATCGCCACACGTTTTTCTGGAGGGAGTACGAGCTTGTGTTCGTGATGAGAATCCCGTTTCCAGAGCACTCCTTCGAGAAGGAAGAATCTGCACGATTTTCGCACGAAACGTTCGAATTCTTCGTCTTTCATCCCGTCCGGACGCTGCTTGCGTTCCAGGAATTCCTTGATTAATTCCATTTCCGCGTCCGCAGCATCCGCCTTTTCGCTCCTGGGTATCTCGTAGACTTGGTCGTCGATTAGGGTGATGAAAATCCTGACCGGAGGCTGATTTCGCGGATTTTCATGGGAACGGGTCCAGCGTCCGGTGAACACGTGATCGAGATTTTGGCCTCCAGATTGAAGCTGGGAAGCCGAGATCGTCTCAATAATGATGATCGCCGCTGCCGCTGCCAATTCATCACCTGGATCGCGAATCCGCACGCACGGTCGATCCATTCATCAACATCATCGTCTTCTTCGGGATCTTCTGGCACGGGTTTCCTACGCGAAAGCCCATCTGGCGCGTGAGTAATTCCTGGAGTGTGCTCGATCGCAAAGTCGAATAAGAGAATCGCGGCGATCCAACGATTGATGGTCGCATTCGGCTGGATATCGGGATTTTTGAGCATGCCCTTAATGTACTTCGCGTCCACGCGAACCATTAAGTCCTTTATTCCAACAAGGTACATTCTCGCGGCTTTGAGCGCACGGAACAACCCGTAGAGTTCCAGCTTCGCCTGCGAGTATCGCGATTCTCGCTCGTCCCATGTAATGGAGCCGAAACGGGATGGGTATTCGAGGGTATCTTCTCCGAGCTGTAAAAGGATATATCCCATGCCTCGGACCGACGAGTCGACGGAAAAAATGACGTGTCTGCCGGATGCGTAGTCGATTTGTTTGATGGCGGGTGAGTTTATGAGCAACTCCTTTAACACGTCCATCGAAGCTTGTTCTTCCGGTCCCATTTGAAATCTACCCCTTTCGCGTAAGACGCGTCAAAGGAATCGCGACCTCCACGAACTGGTTCATGAATATCCGCATTAGGCCCAGCGTGCCAAGGAAACCCCTGACGTCCGTCAGGTCTTCGCAAGGCGGCCAATCTCGGATCTTCTGGACTTTGGACTCGTCTGGTGTTCTTCCCGCGAAGCTGCAGACTGGCCCACGACCTTGATACGCGGGACCGCGAAATACGATTTCTTCGCGTTGAAAGTTCCGCCCGCATGCCTGATACGTTGGAGTATCCGATTGATGGTCAGCATGTGTTCCCAAATGAATCTCCGATCCCTGCGTTCTCCGGGATCGTCTCATATTCGCCGTTTTCGAGGAGGTAATACGTGGTAGGTCCTTTAACGGGAGTATCGTCCACGAATGGTTGGGTATATTTGGGAATTTCGTCTTGGAGGATGAAATTAATATCCCCTTGTTGACCTGTACCGAATTCGTGTACCCTTGTGGAAGACGCGTGAGTCGGAAGGTCCCAAACGGTCCTTGGAACGTGGTGAAATCCCGTGAGGCGATGTCAGAAGCCGATGGTCGAAACCAACGAACAAATCGAACATCCTGTACACGGTAGATCCTCCAAAAGACTCGGCGTAGACCTCGACGATTGGCGGACATCCGGCGTCTTTTATCACAACCTGGTTTAAGGGTTGGAGGTTATGGACGAGTCGGAGGGAGCCATTGGATTTTGGAACTACAAACCAGTTCGTCCGATACGACGAGCTGGATGGTTCGTAAACCCCTGTCTTGATTTTCCCGCGTATGATTTCCACCACTTCGTCGCGTATTCCAGGTGGTATTGGAATATTTCTCTCCTGCCACGGGGTGTGAGCAAGAACGGGGATTTTCACCGGTTCGAAATAATCTTCCCGGAATGTCCCCGCTCGCTTTCGTCCCATGCAACGCGAATTCGTGATTGCGAATGACGTCGTGAACGAGTTTTTCTTCTTCTGGCCATAGGAACCCGTCCTCGTTTATTTTCATTTCTTCTGCCCTTTGCTTGGTATATCTGTCTCCTTCTCGCAAGTTGCCGGGCCTCGGGTTCAACGGCGGCATTCCCTCCAACGGATCGGATGGGAAGTGCCGAATGATCCGAAACTCTTCTGGCAAGGTTGCCGCTACAGAGTGGACTCTGTCGGCCACCGGTTGTACTTTTTCTTCTTCGGCTTCGCTTTCTTCTTTTTCTCGCCGTCCGGGGCCGCTGTGTTGACCCATACGTGTATCGTTTCGTCGTAGTCGTACATCTGATTGAGACAATATTCCAAGTAGCGTGGAGATATTTCCCACTGGATGGTTTGGTCGTGAATGAAGATTGGTCGACAATCTATCGTGTTCGTGCCTTCCGGGGGGTATAGAACCATTGGCGACGTCAGCCGATGGAACGAGAACCCGGGATATTACTTTGCTTTTCGATTTTCCGCTCTGAACTTGGACGGACGCTCCGTCCGTTCCCGAGATATGCCAATAGTTCGTTGCGACCTGTGAGTTCCGGCGGAGGGCACGGCGTTGATTCGCCCTCCATCAGACAAAATCCACGTCGGAGACATCAACAGCCGTGTAATTCGTGTCCGCGAAGGTCACCGATTTCGGAGGCTTTTCCTGGTCCAACGGAAAGCACTTTCTTGGTATTCGGGCAGGTGATGGTCAATTCCTGCGTGCCGTCTGACCGATCCTTGGTATGGCATTCCGTGAACCGGAAGAAGGGCCTTCCCATAATATGTCGAAGGGGCCCCATCCACTATGTGCGCTGGAGCAGGAGATCAATGTCTCCTACTGTGAATTTGAGGTCCTCGACCACACCGGCCGTCGTGATCTATTGGAATCGCTGACTCCATCGTGAGCGTCTTGTCGGGTGCAAGGGGAATTCCGAGCTGCTGCCAAATATTGCGGTTCATCGCAACGATCTCCGATCCCTGGTCAAGGGTGCATACGACTGGTAAGGTGTCGTTTATTACCAGGTCGAGAACGCGGAGAGAGTCGATGGGGAGGCCGTAAGGAGGTGGTCGGGGAACCCTCTATCCCCCGTAATTCATCACGAGCGCCTCCTGTTCCGCGTAGATCCCAGTTTCAACCGTGGGAATTCGCTTGGTAACGGTGTTTTCCCGATAATATTTGCGGAAGTCCGGTGAGATTGCGCACAACTCCTCGTTAGAGATCGAGATCTGCGAACCTAGGGCTCGCTGGATCACGCTTTTCACGAGGAGCGGGTTCTCAATGGGTGCCTGTATTTGAACGCGGGAGGCGGTGGTGGGAACTTCCCATCAATGGTTGTTGGCTGCGGTTTTTGGATTGTCTTAGGATCGGGCGCTGCGTCCGTTACGTTTTAAGCGCGGATTTCGGTGGGCCCTTCTTCTGGATGACCACTTCGGGTACCGCCTTCTTCTTTGGTGCCTGCCTCTCGTTTATCAGAAACGCCCTTCCTCGTCCTCGATTTCTTCGATGGTCGCACTCTGGGTGCGTCCAAACGCCAAGGTCTGAGTGGGCGAACAACTGGTGAACGTCATGGCTGCCGCGGCATGAGGCGGCGCGTCTCTTTCAAAGGCCTGCGCTGCACCTGTCGCGGAGCGGGAGCTGGTTGTTGAACGGGCGGGTTGTCCGAAATCCACCTGTCGATCTTCTCCACCAGGTTCCTGCCCGGAACTCCTCTGGGTATGAACTGCCCGTTGGGAAGGACGATTTTAAGGTCCGCGTTGCGGAAACATTTCCCCTGCCGGATGTAATCATCTGCAAGGGGGCATTCTCGTACGAAATGTCCGCTCCCTGAACAGAAGCCACATTCGCCTGGAAGGAACATAGTTCCACGAGTGATGGACCATTATCGCGTCCGTTCCACGGCTGCTTGGCTGATAGCCATTCGAGCGCTGTTGGTACCCGTTGTCGCGTTGTTGTACTGTTGTCGCGCTGCTGGTACCCGTTGTCGCGCTGCTGGTACCCGTTATCGCGCTGCTGATACCCATTGTCTCGCTGACCATACGGTCCTTGATACGAGATGGGTTGTGGGCGGGAGCTGGATAGACCGGGGCGGACAGGCTCTATAGCCGTGGTGGTGTACATGGGGTACGCTTGGCGGGGCGGAGGAGGAATATTCCTGTTTAGGGCCTGGGTTAAGGATTGCATGTCGACATGGTATCGTTGGTTCATCTTCGCGAACGCGTCGCTTAGATCCACCATTTCCTTCTTTATGAAGGAGGTGTCGGCAACCTCTCCGCCTATTTTAGGGCCTTCCAGGATATATTGCCCTGCCTTCACCACATCGGCTATGTCGTGCGGAATATCGCTAGCGTGGTCTGGCTTCGTGATTTGGAGGCGGCGGTAAACGCCCCTCGAAAATCTTCGTCCAATCCCTTCGGGAATTCCTTTCGTGCCTCGAGGTCTGTCATTTTCCCCTCCGTGATTAGGTGATTCGCGATGGTGGAGAACTTTCGATGGTACTCGGAGAAGTCGTCCTTCGTTTTAATTGTCTTCGAGGCCCGACCGTGACGTACGCGTCTAAATCATTCGTGGTGAAGATTTTATGGCCATCGGAGCCTGGGTACAATTCTTGGATCTTCGTTTGAATTCGGTCCACGTGACCGCTTGGCCTGCTGTGATACTTCCGTTCCACAGAAGTTCATCCTCCCGATCAATATATCGGAAGGCGACCTTTATTTTTTCTGCATCGGTGGTCTTTTCGCATGATTCTGCGACTTCCTCGACATCCTCCCAATAGCGTTTAAGGCTAAGGGCCTTTCCATCGAACTCGGGAGCCCCGCGGGCCGTACGTCCGGGTAACATTTTCGTCATCCGCTTCCGGATAGGGGTAGGTTGAGAGTCGGGTAAAGGTGAGTCTGAAAGGGTGGACTCCGATGAAAGAGTATTGGATAGGTCGGTGGTTGTAGGAACCGAGTCTAATGAAGTCTCGGGAGAAAGAGAGTCGGTGGGCGTCTCTGGTGAAGACGGATGGAAGTAAGAGGCGATTCTTCCTCTGGTGGTTGCTGGACGATGGGTACGAGAGCTGCGGGTGCTGTCGATACTGAGGCGGTAGGATCGTTTTCTGCAAGAGTTATCTCCTGTAGCACGTTTCTTCTGCTGCGTAGGTTTCGTGAGGGCGTGTTCGCCGATGTATTGGCACGGTCTAGTGTCCTTCTCCGTCTAAAATCCACGGTAAAAACCCCTCGCGTGGGCTCCAGTTGTGATAAGGACCGCGGTGCCGCTATGAGAATGTGTTTTATCAAATAGACAGCCCGTTCGGCCTCTAGGGGTTAATTAACGTTGGAGGATAGTGGGGATGTAGGATTGGGACGTGTGCGTTGTCCGAATGAGAGTGTTGCACGGGATCGCACGAGGCGTCCGTTCCGTGGTTTCGTGTTGGGGGTACCTGCTGTTAGCTGTAAACGGGTGTGGGGGTGATAGTTACCTGTCCTAGGTCACAAGCTCGAGCGAACGACGCGTTGTTTCCTGTAAAATCCGATGCCTATGCTGCAATCCTTCCCTCGTGTTTCCCCGATGTTCCCAACGAAGGTGGAAGGCTTAATACAACGTTTTATGGTTATAAAGCAAGTGACAGCGACGCCGGCTGGTGCTGGTCAGTCGAACGTATGGGACGTCCGGTCGTGACGCTGGGTGTCAGACGGCGATTTAAACCAATATGGCTTCGCCCAGGCCGACTTCTACAAAGCGTGTAGCTCGCGAAGTTGGTGATCCTATTACGGGGAAGCCCGATGATATGACTTGGGGTCCGATGAGTTGGGACCTTGCGAAAGGGGTGTGAGAGTGAAATGCCCTGCTAGAGGCAAGTGAGGATGTGGTCAACTCGGTGTGAGCGAGGCTTTAGTTGCACAGGTGGGGGTACAGGTGGTGGGGGAGAACTAAGCTCCAAAATTGACTGACTACAACGCCCTTTTCTGCTATCCTTTTATACCTTTTCGCCTCTCGACCGTCCCCTTGATGCCCACTCGTTCGGTTCCATCCCTTCACGTTTGAGGGTGCTTGCGCAGGAACGTATACGGCGTGCGTTCAGTATTTGGGGCGACGGACGAGGCTTACGTTCGAATTTTGGGGTTCATTTTCATGAACGGACGGAGCGTGCGACGCGAATTGGTACGGACGCAGGACCCGTTCCATAACAGAGCGGATTCCTGAGCCACAAAAGGTTAGTTATTGGTCGGAAGACGCGTCCGGACGCATCTGAGTAGGTTTCGAGTGGTTTGGAAGGATGGAAACTGGATCGGACGAGGCTTGCGTTCGAGTGTTGGTGACTTCTCGGGTGTGGGAAGATGATACGAAGCCCAGGATGCCCGCTATTGGTTGGTTGTACCATTCTCGTGGGCCGTAGCGCGTGGTGCCGTGTTCGTACGCGAGGTGCGAGTCGTGCAAAGGCGGAGTTCGGGCAATGGAAGCGTCCATCGAGTGTCAAGACTAACCGGGCGGGTGGTACGAACGATGTGAGAGGTTGGATGGGGACCGTAGGCTGCGTGCGTTTGATGAGAATCCGGATTTGGTAACTTTGATTCCCGATTTGGATGAACGGGCGCCTCGTACGTTCTCGTCCAGGGCTCGGTTGAAGGGGCCGTGAGGCGGTGTGCAGGGCGTAGCACAAGCACCAGCCTCACAACGCTCCGCAGGCAAGGCCAAGGGCCGAGGGAAGCGTGCCAAGGAGATGTTACAAGAGATGATGGAGTGTGTCAAGTCTTTTGTGAAGGTATCCGATTTTTATAAGCCATATATGTGTGTAGCTGACCTTTTTTTAGATTGGCAAGTTGCGCACGAAGGCGGAGACCACTGAAAAGCTGCGCTCTTACTTCGATGAGGCGACCACCCTCAACACTAAAACAAAAGTAAAAAATATGCGTACTGCTTCTGGCATCAAAGATACATTCCAGCTGGTCTTCCTCGAAAAACTGTTCACCTCTTACAAGAACAAGCGTGGAAAGCCGGCACGACAGGTAGCTTTGGCTGCTGAGCAGGCCAAGCTTCCCAAAAGCATCACCAGCCCGGTTTGGCGGATCGAAGGTAAGCCCTTGAAGATTACTTTTTATCCGGCGCATTCAGTTTTGTGAACAGGTCTGGACCCCCATTGTGATACGCCAGTGGAGATATTGCACGTCATTTTACTGGGGTTTGTGAAGTATATGTGGCGAGATCTCATACAGAACCAACTCAAGGGAAAGACCGACATCAAGGCCCTGCTGGAAACGCGCCTCAATTGCTTCGACGTTAGCGGCTTGGGCATCTCCCCACTCGCAGGCCATACCCTTGTTCAGTATTCTGGCCCTCTAACCAGACGTGACTTCCGAGCCATTGCCCAAGCTGCACCATTTGTGGTATATGACCTTGTCTCCAAGGATTGTCTTGCGACTTGGGTGGTGCTCTCGAAGCTGATTCTGCTGATCTGGCAGCCTTCAATAAAGGATATTGAAGCCCACATCGTGAGCAGACCTTCAGATCCACTGCCTCCCCACTTACACGTTACGAAGGCTCTTTTGACTGCCGAAATAAACCATTTTTTAACCTGCGCTGCTTGCTGGACGACCCGCTGGTTTAATAAACCAAAATTCCACATACTACTTCATTTACCGGAGCACATCCGTCGCTTTGGCCCTGCAATTTTATTCGCCACCGAGGCCTTCGAATCTTTCAATGCTATAATTCGGGCCAAAAGTGTGCACTCTAACCGCCACGCTCCCTCGCGGGACATCGCCCGCGCATTTGCGCAAGGAAACCGGATCCGACATCTTCTCAGCGGCGGACGATTCATGCAGCCTTCTTTGGTCGCTGTGCCTCTGAATCCTGCCCAAGCTGTGCCTCAGCCGGCTCAGGCCCTCGCCGGCACCCTTATACCTGCCCCACCCCGAGCGGATAGCGCTCGTTTGGAGCTAATTGCCAACCGAAACCTCTCTCGAGAGCAGAATGACTGGACGCATGCCGGACGGGGGCCTCTCAGCCTTGTTTCGTCACCAAATACCGTAACCCAGTACCTAGGCCTGGATGGCAAAAGGCGGGGGAGCCACGGTGCGTTGGCCTTGTAATCGCCCTGGGCTGCTGCTTGATTGACCTTGCAATCAGAAATCTGTGTCTCTGATAAGCAACCACCACGTCTTTTTTCTGCCACACTTACCGGACACAAGCTCCCGCAATCTCTATCACTTGGCTCGCATTTATTGAAGACAAACTCTGCAATGTACCTGGATAACGGCGACCTCTGCCAGCTCCAGGGGTTTGTAATTGCCAAGAAACCTGATCACACCACCTTTATTGCGCGCGTTGCAGAGATCCTTCAAGTGCAAGGCACACCGGAAGATTTTGCTCAGCGACCTTCCGCAATTTTGTTGCAATCTGCCACCATCGCAAACGTCCCAGACCAGTCATACGGGATGCCAGCAGTCGATGCTGAGGGCCAGTGGTCTCTGGTGAAAACGACGGTATTAAACAACTCATAGCCTGCTTTCTGGCACTTATCCTGACACACAGGACATGCTTTGCACGGTCAATGTCCAGCACAACTGCAATGCACATGGCTGCGGCCCCACTGGATTCTGGTACATCTACCAGGAGCGGGAGGCTACGAAGCAGACTAGACCAATGATTGTCCACGCTGGGTCAGCCCACGATCTGCTTCTCAATACTGCGCAAATGCGCGACGCAGTAAATCTTCAGCCCTTTCGGACCAACTCACAAGCTCTCGAGATGGAGGCTATTATTGAGGCGAGTATCCTCCAAGAATTTCAGCAGCAGAAGGTAGCAGCTGCCGCCTCAGCAGCATCTGTGCCTGAAAGCGCTAATGCCCCCACTGCTACGGCAGGATCGACGCGTGGCAGGGGCCGAGGACGGGGCCGGGGACGAGGCCAAGGACGTGGTCGTGGCGCTGCCGCAGGGGAGGCAGCGACGCTTGCAATGCTGCCCGCGATGCAGCGTCTCGCACAGTTACAAAATCCTGAGATCTAAATAATTATTACCGCTCTATCTTGTCGCACCAAATCTTGTAATTTAATTTATTCAGGGATATTTAAAGACATATTGACGGTGGATTAGCGGGTGAAAGAGGGGGAGGGCAGGATCATGGGCTGGCTTGCACTTGTCGTACCGTGGATACTGGTGGTTTGGCAAAGGTCGGTGGGAAAAGAAGCAAAAATTACTAATCAATCCACAGTGGCAGTGCACAGCTCTGTGGATGGATTATATAAGCACTCTAATGGCGGGGGTGGGACAGCAGCTACTGCGCTTGCATGTCGCAGGTTTTGTGTGGGCAAGAAGGTGGGGATGTTTTATCTGTTTCCTCGTAAATCATAATTATTTTATCGCTCTGAAAAGCCGTTTTCCCAAACCCAAAAAATTGTCGCAATAACTTGTTGAGTATATTTAAATGGAGGGTGCATGGAGATTGGTAAAAAAATGGGAGGGCGTAATTAATCTGAGAAAGTAGGACCAGCGGGTAAAGGAATACGGTGGTATTCCAACAAAGACTCTAGGGCTGCGATACGAGCACACTGATTGTGTGTCTTCGACATATCAGCGTACCACATCTGCTCATTTGTTGCATACTGCGCCATCTCTGAAGCTCGGTCTGCACGCATGGCAGCAATGACCCCGAGCTCTGTGGCTGAGAGTCGAATATCGTCTGCATTGAGATCAGCACAAGGAATAAAGTCAGGCAATGAAGGCCTTGGGCAGTCCTCCATCGGGTCGTCTGGATGAGTTTTTGAGAACCGGCTGGGCGCTGAATAAAAATAAGATCAGGACGCACCAGGAATGCCTGCGGGCTTTGGAAGCTCCTCTCCCTGAGAGCTAGCGTTCTGCCCTGTTGCAGTTGTAAGACAAGAACGCCAGAGCAGTGGCCAAAAATGACATACAAATATAATATTGCTCAATCCGCTCCTCCTCGTAGGTCATGTCTGAGGATGCGCTGGAGTCGAATGAGTTCTCTCCAATGCTGTTGTTGCTGTTGTCTTCGATATTTTGCTCGATGAGGTTGTTGATATGCTGCGAGTCGGTGACTTGGCTGTCGAGCGCACCGCCATTGAATAGTCTACCACCAAATCAGTCAAGGAAAATGCCCGAAATAAATAGGACTGACCCGTGGGTGATGTGGCCTGTTGAAAGAGCTGTTGACCGCGGCTCACGGCTCGAGGGAGAGGGAGAAAGGGATGGAGACGCGTCAGTTTTGATAGGCTGAGACATTGCCAATTTAGGACAGGGGAACCGAAATCAATTGCAATATCGCCGTGTCGACCACCCCTTTTTATCGGTCATCATGGATGTGGGTGTGACGCTGTGCTGAATTATTTTGTTGATAAACGGCGCGTCGAACGCGTCGGGGGCACATGATTGCAGCTAAAAACTATATAATCACTCAGTCAATTCCGCCAGCTCAAAAGCCAGCTCAAAACATATTTGCCCGCTTACCATGAACATCGCCCCAGCCCAATATTCTTTCCCTCCCGAAGCCGACATGGTTCCGCACGGACACACATATGCCGCACGGAGCCCCTGGTGATACGACGACGGTGGACCCCTTATTGAATGTCCCAGAGCTCGTCCTCAGCCCACTATTCATCGACAACCTCGCAAAGGACTTCGATCTCAGTACACTCCAGCGCAATCGCTTGCACACATGTGCCCAAGTACGTGTCTTTCCTAGATCTCACCCATGACTTACTTATTTGGTGGGGCTCTAGCTTGGATCAGTCAACGGAGGCCTCTCGAAGGCAGACCTTTCAACGCGACTCTTCCACCTCGCGGTCTTCTACAGCCATGCAAATGAAACCAAACGTGCAGCGGACCAAAACAGTATCGAAAACCTCACCAATCTTATGGAGGACCTTCGTGTCCGCTTGGACGAGGGATACACCTTCACAAAGGAGCAAATGGTGCGTGCTCTAAAATCTCTTGATCCCCTGGTATGCTCACCCCTGTTGTAGCGCAATATTCGCACTCAGGCCCAAGACACGATCTATGAGGCAACACGCACCTCCTTCATGATGATGCACACCGATGTTTTGGTACGCCACATATTTCTTCATTGGAAGCCTAGAATTGAGTCACCCGCCAGCAAAAACTTCGCAAGAACAAGGTTGGTATCAAGCTCAATGGGGTCTTTGGCAACCCATCAAGAGAGAAAGCGCTGGTATCCATTGTAAAGAAGACGTGCTCGAGTGTCCGAAACTCTTTCCGACAGGATGTGCATGCTTGATGCCCTGGGGGTGACCGCTGCTTACTTTTATGGCTGCAGCTTCGCAGCAGCATCTGTGGGGACACGCCCTCCACTTTGGCACAGTTCACATTTGCATCTGCAACAAAATTCAAGCGCGGAGGGCCAGGTCTTAGCCTTGATGTCAGCTTTACTATTCACAACGCGCTCTTGGTACGTTTTTATCTACGCCATGCAGCGTGCTGTCTGACAAGGGGGCTAGCATCGATTTGCTAGGGAAAACCCGTCTGTTACTGGCGTTGAGGAGGTCGAAGAGGACGAGAGCGCCGAGGACTTTGGATCCTCCCCGGCACCGGCACAGAAGAAGCGCAAGATTACTGTCACAGGCCATGGAGGCGGCCGTATCCCGAAAGGTAAAGACTTTTGGAGCCAGGCAGACACATTCTTTGTCAGGAAAATAAATGAGTTTGGCGGCAAGAACCTTCAGAGCGCTGGGTGGAAAGAGTACGTGCACAAGTCTGTACCCGTACACTGTGCTGACGGTTCACAAAGATACACGAACGAGACTGTCCGTGCAGACGAATATCTCTTCCCCAGCCTCGAGGAGATCGAAGAGTCGATGCCCGAAGCTGGTCCGTCGACAGCTTCAGGGGCACGCGCAGGCAACAGCAGCATGGGTGGTTTCGGCGGGTCATCAAGGCTGCTGCAGCACATAATACATATAGTAAAGTCTCTAGCATGTAGACCTTACCTAGAGTCTCCGTTCTTAATATTTCACCGGCTTGTCAAACATCGAGGACGGAGCTTCTGTTCAGAATGAGACGCCCTTGAATTCAGAATTCGGTGCCAAGAATTAGTTGTACTTATTTGGCTATAGCGCCAATGACACGTGATAGAACTCGAACCATTTCTCGCGACGCTTTCTTCCCCCCATCATCTCACTGTCGTCGTTTTTGTCGAGCTCGCAATAGCTCTGTTCAAATCTTCTCCTTAAGCCCTCAAGAGTCTCAATCTTTGAAGAAGCGCAAGCCTGTGTTCCAAGGAGCCAAGGTCGGGGTATGCTTTCCGCTTTCAAGTCACGCAAGTCCTGGTCTGCAAGCCTACATTCTCTGCAGTGGTTCTCTTCTATTCTATGGCTACTGTGGCAATGTGTCCTTCCTGCAACCCATCGGCAATCTCATCTCAAGCCACTGCCTGCACCGGCACTGCGTGTACTCGCTCACTTACATTTAACAGGGCTGGTTTGTCTTTGGCCTCGCTCGTAATACGGTATCTTGTTGTTTTTGGATTGGCTCCTGGCTCATCAACACCACCTTTTAGACCAACCAGCAGGGCACCCAATGAAGAGTAGGAGGCACGAGAGACTGTCTCCAGAAGTGAGTGACCGTGTCTTATCGCATTGGTCTTGGCTGACAGTTGGTTGGCCTAAAGGACTGCGGTGGGCTGTCCTGCCCATATTTCATTCAGATACTGTGATATATTGGCGTACGCAAAATAGGGGATTTATTTTGATAATAAAATTAAAATTAATTTGAATCTACGTGACTCGAGTGCGATCTAAGAAATCCCGAGCCAGCCTGAGGTCAAATCAAAAGACCGAGGTTTTGTTTCAATCTACATGACTCGAGTGAAAGCTTAGGAGGCCTGGGCCAGCCTGGGGCCAAATCAAAAGACTGAGGTGAGGATTTGGTGGTTGAACCCTGGGGTAAATGAATGAACCCTGGGTTGAGCCGTGAAAATGATGTGTCGAGGTGAGATCTGCCGTTTTCCAACCGTGACATTGATCGTATCCAACTTAACGCAATGGTGTAGTACCCCGCTCAAACTTGATAGCGTGTCCGCCCCGTGTATGCAGAGACAGCCAGACACTCTATAGCACCACAGAGCTCAGGCCCAGTACTACAGCGCACTATGGCCACTACAGCAGTAATAGGTTTCACTACAGGCACTACAGCAGTAGTAGGTTTCACTACAGAACACTACAAGCCACTACAGCAAAAATCAGGGTTTGCCGATGTGGGCACAGTACCCATGTCACGGTTGCCATCGAACCGTAGCCTACCACGTGGATATCTAAATTTTGAGGGTGTCGCTCAGTGTCGGAACGGTTCACCCAGGTCACATACCACACCCAGTGTTTTTTTTATATGCAATACTCCAGTACAGGAGCACGCTGGCCCGCTTCGTACCTTGGGCCTTTGGTTAAACAAATCAACTAGACATGAACACGTAATGTGTGGTCGAAAGATGTTCATTTCATTTGCGAGCAGCTGTAAAGTCTTGAGAAAGGAAAGCCGCAATTTTATAAAGAGAGATTTGATATCAAATGCATGACTGGTAGAAGTTCCATCTTGCTCAACATTCAGAAGGTTTAGGCATCGCACAAGAACGTAAGACAGAATGATCAGGCCAACCAATGGCCGAAGCACTACAATATCCCATCCTGAACTTGCAACTACTTGCTCTCTCTCCAGATAAGAGGCCCTCTATGTGGTTGATGTTGAGGAATATCCTATGTCAAAAGAGAATAATACTAAGGTCAAGATGGGGTGATAATGGAGCGGATCTCACCGGCGAAGTGTGTGGTTCGGGCATAGGAGATGGAGGAGGAGGAGGCGGCGGAGACTCCGTGGTTGGAGATGGCTGGTCAGTGACCGGAGTAGTGGGGGAGATTGTGATTGCGCTCGTCGTGCTTGAAGAAATGTTGGTAGGAGCGGGAACTGTGGGCCAGTCTGCCAGATCACCGAACGGGGTCCCTCGAAAGTAGGTCAAGCCATTGATCGTTATGGGCTCCTGGCTGGCATTCGAGGTCGTAGTCGAAGCTGCCATGGCAGACAAGGATGTGACAGCGAGAAGTAAACTGGGAAAGAACATCAAAGAGTGACGGATGATAGAAGTGGTACTAGACGAGAATTTAGTCGGTTCAAATGGGGGTTTATATGGTTGGTTTCTCCGGTCCGCATCGTAAACACCGCACATAGGTGGAAATACAAACCCAGAGACCCTGTTCTGTATCATCCCAATGCCGCCGAGGGTCTTGGAGACAGTGCTTGTCGTTCACAGCTCGGATGAAATCCGACCTTGGTAAAGTTCAAGCCAAATTTGGAGGGTTGTGCCCAGCCATAAGTCCTTCGGCGGCACAAACTCAATGCCAATCCATCTGTAAGTTGTCTGGACGGGACGATGAGGTGACGACTCCACTACCGGCCTTTAGCCGGTTGGTAGGACTGTGACGCCATTCCAACAGAGAACAAACATATTCGACAAAATTTAATTTAAGCTTTTTTCTTTCTTTAACTACGATGTCGTAGACTCGTGACCAGTCTGCGCTACGGCAAATCTGAGTGCAACAACTATGCCGTATGTCGGAAAAATCGAATTTATCTGATCAGGTCCTGACTGCGCCTGATGGACTGATCAGGACTTGTAAGGGCTGATCAGGTTAGGCTGGGAGGGATATCAGGTTGCATCAGATTCTGGCCAGGTTCTGTCAGCTTCCCCATCACAGGGGATGAAAAAAATTCTGTAAAGGATAGTAAACACACATAGAATGTTGCATAATGTACAGATGTGTTGAAATAATTGGACAGAGGCTGCTGAATGAGTTCAAATAATCAAATTTTTAGAAAAAACCGGTGGCCCGACCACGATACATAACTCAGATGATGTCCTTCCGCCATGCATCTCATATTTTATAAGTCTGTCTCCAATAAGTTAGTAAGATAGTTGAGTCAGAAATTTAGTAAGAGTATTAAGTATACAGTAAGTACCTCAGTCAGAGATTCGAACCTTGTAGCAATGACCACTCAAGAACCTCCGAAAGGAGGGTAGTAGTTTTGTAATTTGGTCCGATTTTGTCTGGTCAGCCATCATCAGAGGCCTATCAGACGGTCAGGTCTGATCCAATATTATAATATATATTTCGACCCTTATCAGTCTGCGTAAAACCTGATGGCCTGACTCAACCTGATATGCCCAAATCAGACCTGATTATACCAATCCGATTTTTCCGACATAGGCTGGAATACCGGTATTTTTGATCCTTTTACATGATGGAATTTCATCCGGAAAAACTTGGTTTTGAGTAGGACACCTGTAGCGCTCAGAATACTGCCCCGATTGGCCTAATCTTTGGATATGCTATACATCTGATGTGACCCCAGCCAATGTGGGTGTTCGCGGAGCTTAATGTACTTAAACTTCGATGAATAACTCTATTTATGGTAGTGTCTGGATATCTACTTCGCTAAAGTGTGCGCTAGATCACAATCACTCGGCATGTAATATAAATAAACACGCCATTGTCTAGGTCCGCATCAGATATATCGCATATCCAAAAACTAGGCCAATCGGGGCAGTATTCCGAGTGTCCTACTCAAAACCAAGTTTTTCCAGAAGAAATTCTATTACATAAAAGGATCAAAAATACCGGTATTCCATTTGCTGTGGATTTTCAATGTGAATCAAATGAGCCCATTTTGAGGGGAAACAGTTGAGCATTGAGCTCAGGGCAGCTGTTCTCGTGAAAACTTGCCAAAACAGAAAAAAAGGGACCGCGCCTGTTGTACCGCAAAGAGCTGTAATCGAGCCTCCTTCTCCGTGTCGGTCGCTTCGCCCATGGTCATCCACAGCCCGCCCTAAAGAAACACACCATCCCCATATACATCAACGCCGGAGGGGAAGGGGACAACGCAGCTCGACATATATCGTGAAATGCGACCGCAGGCGGATCTCCTCGTGCGCCTTCCACCCCACCGGAGCCTGCGTCTTCCAGCTCGGGGGCGGCTGGGCATCCGGCGCGAGCGCGATGGAAGAGAAGGTCTGCAGGAGGCGCACGACGAAGAATGAGGCTTCGTGGTATGCAAACTGTGGTGTGGTGTTACATCATGTTTATGTTCGCTGAGGGGGGAGGGAGGAGAGAGGCAGGAAAAATGCGCGCACCTGTTGTCCGAGACAGATACGTTGTCCCAACGATATTGTACGGAAGGAAACTCGCCGGCGTTGAAGGGCACGAATATGAACGGATTAGAGACGACTGTCGCGGGTCCACGGTTAGCTTCTCGTCCCATCTACAGGGCGTGGAGTTGAGTAGAGCAGGACACGCGGCATTTGTACAACCTCTCGTCGAGGAAGCGCTCCGGGTCGAATTCCAGCGCATCGAGCCCCCACAGATCCGTGCGGCGGTGCATTACGAACTGCGAGACTAGGATCCTACGCACAACGTACACACATACATCAGAATGAGTAAGGAAACAGGGAAAGAGGACTGACTTTCCGCCGATGGGGACGCAGATTGGTGGTCCTTTTTCATCCGCAAGACCGTAGGATGTAGCGCGGTCCTGGTTCAAACACGATAGGTAAGTGGTGGCTGGGGACGGGACAACTGAAACAGAACCTCGGGTTGAGCTGAAAGTTGCAGTGAATATGCTACGAATATCAAGTTTGACGTGGCTATTTACACAGAGGGATAGAGACGGAGGGTTTCTGTGACAATCGGGCCAGTCAGTAAAATAACTCGTTCTGCGCAATCATGCATATGTGTGTGTACCGTTCAATAGTGACTAATGAACGAAATAGTTATTAGCATTCAGCTATTAATTTTGATTCTAGTCTACGCACCCGCAGATACTTGAGCTCCCGGAAATCATCAAATGTCGGGCCATGCGTGGGGCACAACGCGCAGGATCTCGCTCCGGAGTTTCTCCA
This sequence comes from Mycena leptocephala, assembly GCA_029378395.1. Classification (NCBI taxonomy): domain Eukaryota; kingdom Fungi; phylum Basidiomycota; class Agaricomycetes; order Agaricales; family Mycenaceae; genus Mycena; species Mycena leptocephala. Next base: position 44,699 of record JARJLF010001573.1, on the reverse strand, counting down.
TGACTTCGGGATGCTCGGCGAGCATATACGATACAACAGTGATCAAGGCGGCCGTCTGCACACGGCCGTTTCAGCAGCGAGCATCCGAGAAATAGTGCGCACTCTTTCGCGCCTAGCAGCCGTAATATTCATAATCTCATCCCCCAGAATCGAGTGGTCTTGTTCATTCATATTCAATAAATGATTCGCGCCCAAGATCTCGAAAGTGGACGGACACCCACCTTGCGTGAGATTCACCAGATGGTCCAGCAGGGTCTCCCCCCTGCACCTCCCGATTCGCCCATCTCGTTCTTCTTCTCCTCCCCTCCAGCTACATCCATTGCGAGCCTATCCCTACACGCCGCCCGCTTCTTTGCGAATGCCTCCCGCAGAATCGGGTCCAGGAAAGCGCGCACGACGCCCATGGGTCCATCGAGCTTGTTCGTCCAGAACTCGGTCAGCGGCCAGTGCCTCCCGTAGCGGTTCCGCGTCGCACACGCGGTCTGCACCGCGTGGGAGGCCTCAGCGAAGGCGTTGGACGGGTGCACGCGGTATCGGAGACGTAGTGCGGGTACCGCAGGCCCGCGTCGAGGCAGTGCAGATCGTGGTTGAAGAGGACGGACGTGGTGTCGTCGAGCGTGAAGCGCAAGATGATGTCGGCGACGTCGACTGGGTGGGCCCTCGCGCAGGCGGGATTTGTGCTGCGCCATCGCTTTTGAAGGTGTCGAAATTGTTGACGCGCTCGCGGTGAAAGAATGGGCGTGTCATTTTTCGGTGGAATCTGATTATGAGGGGTGAGAGTATGAAAATTGAGAGGAGGTTGAAATTTCGGCGAAAAATACGCACTTCCACATGTCGCCATCTGCGTTGAAAAGACCAGTACCCAGAAGGGGGAACATGATCTGTCGGAACTCGGTGCCTTTCTCAAAGTTCTTGGCTTCCTGCGATGAAATGGTCTTGAAAATTTCACTGGGGTCGGCGGTTAATATCTGGGGAAATTGAGTTTTTCTTCTACTTCGGCTAATAGGTACACGACTGACCCGAGGTTGAAAAGAAGGCGGGTGCTGAAGGTGAATCCCAAGTCGCGCGCAAGAATCGCCAGGAGCTCGCCGGGATTCAGGTCCCGGGTATTGGCCCGCAGAAGGTCGATTCCACCAATCGAACCAGGCACAGTCGAGTCGGGTATTGCACGAACGCAGTCAGCACTGCGGGACTGCTCAATATACATGCAGCGTCGTGAACCATGGGGAAACGCTAATGCCGAACCAGAGCTGAGCTCCCAGTTTGGCACAGTAGAGACGGCGAGAGGCGGGCCGACGAGATTTGGGAGCTGCCCAAATAGATAAACGATACCAGGCGGGGGAGACATGGAAAAGAGAGAGAGATAATGTGTATCGCTGATCGAGTGCAATGGCCCTATGGAGATTATCTGGCCCATTTTTTTTCAGTCCAGGATGGGCACCGGAGAGAAGTGGGAAGAGCAAATTTTGATACGAGCGTGGCGATTTGCAAACATGTCATCATATCGGCCAACAGATATCGATGATGCATCAAAAACACACCTAGTTCCGGATGCTTCATCATCTTCTGGCAAATCTTTACTGTGCAACAGAACCTTGTCGAGTCCCACCCACAACTACGACACAATGTTCAGGCAGTTCTTCTCCCTCGGCGCACTCTTCGCCCTTCTAGTCGTCGCGGCCACCGACTCTATACCGACATAATCGACGGATACAAGTTCATCTCCTCGGGCCCCAAGCACCTGGCGTCCAAGGCTGAGTACGAGGTGGCGACGCACAAGACAGCCGTGGAGCTGCTCAAGGAGCGGCTGGGCGAGGATGGGCTGGCGGCGTTGCTGCGAATGGTACCATTATCACTCGCCTCCTTCCTCCAGCAGTACCTTCTTTCTCTGGCCAATTAGATTGAGATCCCTGACAAGGACATCGTATCGACCTCACCCCCGACGTGGAACGACTCTCGGCCCCTGTGGCTCAATCGCTTCGGATACACCCACCTGCAATCCTCATCGTCCTCCCACCCGACACCCTCCTTCATATAACCCCTCCGTCCTCGACCTGCTGTACAACGTACCTTGTCGGAGCCCCTCGGCAACCTGGTCCTCCAGGTTGTGCGCGGTGAGCTCTGACAACGAAGGCACGAGATGTGCATGAGCCTGCGGCGCGCGTCCGCAGCCGTGCATGTCCTTTAGTTTTGGGGTGAGCGGAGGGCACCGGGGACCTGCTGCGTGCGGTAGCGAGGTGGAAGAGGAATTAGATCCCCCTTCTTGTGCTACTATACGCGCTCGTACGCGCCGCGGGGCCGAGTATGCCTTATTCGAGAATGGGCGAAAGAGGTAAGAACCCGCGCGGCGCTGCAAGCGGTAACCGTGTGGAAGATGCTGCAGGTGGGATTCTACGCCGTGGAAGTGTTGGTGTGCGCGGCCTTCGCGGTGGTGAAGACAGATCGGTCACCTCCGAGATGGCCCTGCAGCATCTACTTGACTGGGCGTCAGGAGGAGATGTGGTGTCGGTTGGGGGTGGATGCGTCGTACAGAGGGTGGTCGCTGAGATGGAGACGAAGAATACGAAGGAGTGCACCCGACGACGGTGCGCAGCAGCAGCACACACCCATACGGAGACGGGGAAGAAGAGACGCGACACCAAAGGCACTCCTGTGGCAGACGAAGATGCAGAAGAGGGATGGGTGGAGCAGGCGGCGGAGGCGGATGTTAATCCGGAACGCGCCCTCGTCATTATCCAGACGACCTCATTGCGGCGCGGCCATTCTGGAAGCTACGCGTGGTGCGGCGGAGCCAGTTCTTTCGTTCAGACAGCTCCCTGACGACGTACCGCAGACACCCACAGCCGTGGAACCATCCTATATACGGGAATCCGCCTCTTCCACCAGTCGCGACGAACCTCGTCCTCATAGCCAGTCCGCTGTACTCCGCAGCGGCGCAGTACAGGCGTGGGCGTGCATTAACGGTGGTGCAGTGCGATACGCTGGGAGGATACTGAGGCGAAGCGGAAACGGTCGTAGCCAACGGCATCTCCTAGCCCCAGCCCGCCGTCTTCAAGCGCAAGGCACAAGTGTACATCGGGGGTGGCGCCACGCCATCGTCGTCCTTTTTTAGATTCCGGGTGTGCTGGACGTGGCGGGCCACGGGTTAGTCGTCGACATCCTGAATGACACGCAGCTGAGGACGGGCTATCGGCGCGGATGTCCCTGAGCAAGCTGCGCGGCTGCACTTAGAAGGGGTGGGACGAGGGTCAAGCAGGCGATCAAGCAGGTATCGTTAAGCTTGGAGGGAGGCAGACGTCGTTTTTGCACCGATCGTTGCTGAGGGAGACATCCGTCGTCACCCGGGCATACCATGCATCCCTGGCGCGCAAGGTCATCCGCTCGCTGTACGTGCCTGACAAGACCCTCAGCCACAGCACCATCCTGCTTGGCCGGTGCGCGCATGGAAGCATCTCCGCCGGCGCGCGCAGGTCCTTCGGGTCTGTTCTCCGCCGTTCACCCAGCTTCGCGCGCAGACACCAGAAGCTGCTCTGCGCACTCACGCTGCTCTTCCTCCCATCCGGCGCCATCTCGTGCCGCTCCGAGCCTTCCCCTAGTGCTTCCCCGCGCCGCGGAATCCATCTGCTTTCCCCGATTTCAACGACGGCAATGCAAGCTAAACTCATATCCACCCTCGGCCAGCTCATCTTGCTGGTCTTTCATGCCGTCTCCCTCGCATGTACTCGGCCACAGCCGTGTGCTGTCGCTGGAGGAGCCCGCGATTGACAACGCCGCCGCTGCGCTGCTATTCGCACGGAAGTCCTCGTCGTGGGACTTGTTGCTATCGCCGGGAGTTTGGCGGGCGGGCGGGGTCTTGCTGTCTGCGGCAGAGGCAGAGGCAGAATGGGTGCTCGGGGATCTGGATGGGGCGCAAGAAGGGATTAGAGACGGTATGCGAAGTCATGAGAGAGAAGGTTATAATGAGAAGCGGTCTGAATGCCATTGATAGGTCTATGTACATTTGGGAGGACTACTAGCAGCAGATACAAGTAAAATACAGTACAGACGCGTACGTTTCGAAAAGTAATGGTACGGAGTACATGTATAGGGAATGAGGGAACGATACGCAAGAGCCCAGAGGAAGGCGAAGCTTGGTACATCGTCAGACGGGCGATACTGCCGCGTCAGATAGACGCATGCGTCTCCCACCCGCCCTAGCAGAAACGACTCGAGCCAGCGCGCGATGCACTAAACACCTCTTGGGCAGCTCTCCCCAGCTCAGCCGTCGCCCGGGCCCACAATGTTGCAGACGACGTACCGCACGGCGGCGTCTGCGGGTCCTGCGCGCCGAGGGAATTGTCGATGTCCAGCAGGAGAGCAACAGCGCCAGGAGCATCACGAAGTCTGAGAGGACTTCGATCCCGCCACAGGACCGCGGCGGCGCTGTGGAGTCGTTATGGAGTCGCGCCTTCTCCAGCGACGTGGAGTAAAGCCTTCTCCAGGCTTCAGCAACACCACACCACCGGTATGGAAGACCCGCCGAGGGCGAAGACGAGCTTGACTTGTGTCGTCCGTCCTCGAGGGGCGCGAGCAGGCCGAGGGAGACATCAAGGGTGAGCCTGCGATCCACGTGCGCCTGCGCTTGCGCTGGCCGCCTACATCTACACCGAAGCCGTTCTTGAGCTCCGCGGGGGTGGCGACAGTCCGTACACGGATGCGGACGCAGTGCTAGCAGGCCATCGGTACGCATCCTGCGCAAGAGACTCCGAGGAGAGGGGGTGAATCGCAGAGACAGAGGAGGGTAGGCGCGGTGGGATCCTCCTGCAGCTTGCGTGCTGTGGGCCGGCGCGCATATACGAGGCGGAGCTCGAGGACGAAGAGGAGTGCGATGAGGCGGAGGATGGTGAGCGGGCATTTGGTGGTGCGAAGGATAGTGCCTTCTGCGCCGTGGGGTGCGTAACAGGAGAGGGAGAGCGATAAACTTGTGGACGGGGCCTGTGAATAGGGTTTTCTGTAAGCGAAATCTCTGGGACCATATTTAGCATGAAAGTAAAGTAAGAGATATAGGAATGACTTACCAATTTCCGACGCAGCAGAGCCTATACCGTTTCATCCTTAGTCTCCGTATTGATGTACTCCTTTTCCTTCTCAGAGACCCCATCTACCTCGTCAGACGGCACCTCGATTGTCTGCGCCAGCGCACCAGCCCCAGACTGTGATCCGTTCTTCAGCCAGGCCAAAAACGCCAGGACCATCAGGACCAGGAGCCCCACGAAGAGAACCTCCAGTCCGCGCAGAATATAAAACAGCGCAGAGCGGACATTCTCGAATAGCGACCGCTTCAGCGACACGACATCGTCCTTGGCCCACAAACCCGAGACGACGAACGCGGAGAAGGAGAGGGAGACGATCCCCGGGGACAGCTTTGTGGATTCAGAGCGCAGCTGCTGCAGTGTAGAGGGCACCGATGTGCGGCCGGGTTGTGCAACTCCATAGAGCCACTGACGGACATCGTGCACCAGCGCAGAGAGCAGCAGGAAGAGCGTTTTGAAGAATGCGAGCGCCGCAAATCCGCAGAGAATTGTGTCTGTAATCCAGCTGAAGGCGACCTGAGGGTAGTAGAGCTCAAGGAGAAGGGGAACTATGAGGACAAAGGAGAGGGCAAAACAGAAGACGACATGAAATTTGGGAGAGATGATCCCCACGCCATAACTTGAACTGAAGATCTGCCGGCCAAGAGTTAAGGCACAACGAATCCAAGAGTCCAAGAGCCGCCAACATTTCCCTGGGTAAAGAGGATTCAAGAGCTTATTGCGTGGATCCCCAAGTGACAACCATAAACGATTTGTGGGAGAGAGAAAGTAGACGGTGTAGCCAAACACACAAAGGTTGCAGCCAAACATCGGTACTCCGTTCGAACAGAACACAGCACCGCCAACCGCGCACTTCTTCCCGCCCTACGTCACCGTTTCATCCAATCACACCAACGCCGCTTCCACCTACACTGCCCCATACAGCCTACGTGGCGCCATGGAAACAACCAACCCTTACGCCCGACGTCGTTCCTGCCGCCCACCTACGTTCCCTACACGGCACCTACCGCGCACCTGCTGTGGTTAGACGATTGTCCCTTTTGTAAAGAGATCATCTTGAATCGATCGTGACGGCAGTACTTTATACCAAATCCAGTTCTGCGTCCGAGTCGCTGTCAGCCTTGCGTGACGTGGGATTCCACGTTGCACAAGCACGCACTCTTCCCGGGCTAACCCCGCCATTCCAAGTGTGGACCGAATCGAGCGCACGACCGATTGAATCAGACCATTTTTTGGCTCGGATGCCTTGGGCAATGGGTGCGATTTTGGGCAATTTGAACCCCTTGGAATGACAATTTTTCTGAAATTTAACCGCTGGTGACACACCGGCTCATTCGTAGTAACCGGCCCGGAAGGCTCCGATTCCTTCACACGAGGCGCTCAAGGTGACCACTCTTGTCTTCCACCTCCACGTCCACTGCACCGGAATACGTCCTCCTCATCCTTTCTGTGGGCAGCTCTTTCTGCTGTCTAATCTTCACTCGTGGCTCACATAGTGTTCCCAGACACAGAAGATCGGCGCTGTAACGATCCATTTTTACCATGTCTGGCGAGAACAAGAAAGTCAATAACGTCAACAATTACTACATTGATAGCATTTCTGGTGTGTATGGAGCTTTATTGGGAGGTCAACATCTTGATATCTTGTCCCTAGGGGGCCATGGAGGTTCGGGTGGATCGGGCGAACAGGGTGGCACGGGTGGCAGCGGGGGTAAGGGGGAGGGTCCCACTGTGATTTTTGATAATAAAATGTATGTTGGTGAAGTGTCTCCTGTTCCTTCCTAAAGTCCTTTCTCAACAACAACAGTGTACACCTGGGTCAAGGGTTAATCAAATTTCCTATGTTGAATATTTTGCAAGCTGAATTATGTCTAGACTCGAGGAAGTTCTGTGCAAGTGGTTGGAGTCTCCTCCCAATACAAAGGACAGACAATATGAACTGCTGAGCATTCATCACAAAGCCACTGGGCGCTGGCTCCTACGTGATGTCCGATTCATTGAATGGCGGGCCACACCCGGTGCTTTATGGATCAAAGGAATCTGTAAGTTAATTTTATTGTTCCAATTCAATGTCTAATAATTCTTTGCAGCTGGTACCGGAAAGAGTGTACTAAGGTGATTTGTATTGCTGCCACGTACATAACATTAATCTGCTGCTGACAATACTGACAGCTCGACAGTGATCGAAGAAATTGTCAAGGCCTGTCCCGAGCAGTCAGCTGTTGCATATTTCTATTTCGATTTTAGGAACGAGCGGCAGCGCATGGACATCATGTTACGTTCTATTGTCTGGCAGCTCTCTGGGCAGTCACCTTTGCCCTATAGCTCTCTTTGTCAGCTGTACAAAACACTAGGAAATGGAATGATACAGCCACAGCACAGACATCTCCAAGAAGTCCTCGAGAATTTACTTTCAGAGTTGGAACGGACATATATTGTCATTGATGGACTTGATGAATGCCGCAAGACCGATTGGAAGCTTCTTGTTGAGTTCATTCACAGCCTACACCATCCCACCAAAAATGCACCGCATCTTCTGTTTACCAGTCAACCTCTTGAGGAATTCCAAACAGCATTCAAGGATGTAACCTGCATCGAGCTTGATTCCTGGGTCTCAAATGACGACATTAGGTCCTTTGTTGGCAGCGAAGTTCCCAGGGTCGGAAATTGGGCTAGTGATGAAAATTATGCAAATGATGTCACAGAGCAAATTGTGCAGAAGAGCAATGGAATGTTGGTCCTCTCATCTTCATTGAACTGTGATTTGTCCTTAAGCTAACTTGCATATCCAGGTTTCGCTTGGCTGCGTGTCTCCTTATTGAACTGGGTCGTTGTGATTGGGAAGGCGACTGGAATGAAATTCTGACAACCCTCCCACCTGATCTGTTTGGCATTTACAACCGTTTCTTGACCCGGGCAACAGATACTCCCAAGAGAACAGTTTTTGTCCAAGCAATTTTGCGGTGGCTGGTGTTTTCTACCAGACAACTGACATTGGATGAGCTGGCAGATGCTATTGCTTTCCGCCTAGATGACCCCGCATTTGACTTTTCTGACCTGGCTAAATCCATTTACTACCCAAATAGACGTCAGGGCAACTCTGGCATCTTCAAGTTGTTGGGTGGCCTAATCATGATTGAACAGGGTCGCTGGGCTAAACCATCAATTGCCTTCGCACATTCATCTGTGAAGGATTATATGCTTTCCACGCAATTCCATCAGGAATTTGGCACAATCATTGACCTTACAAAACAAGTGTCCCACAGATTTATTACCCAAACTTGTGTCCGCTATCTCCTCCTTTTTGCTGACCCCAAACATTCAATGACTGAGGACACACTCCCAGATTACCCAATGTCATTGTATGCAGCAAAATATTGGTTCCATCACTTGCAGCTTTGCGCTGACTGGGACCAGGAGGCGTTACTTCCCTTGTCAATGCATCTTCTGGAGGATGGAAGCAGCCAACATGCTGCTTTGTATGAATTACAGCACATTGGTCCCTATTGGACCCATGTTTGGGGTGGACCCATATCACCTGCAGTGTGTATGTGTGCTGAAATGGGCTACACTGAGGGAGTGCGCTTCCTGCTCATCGAATGCAGCACACCCATTGACCAAGCCACCCAAGATGGCCAGACTGCACTACATCTTGCATTGAGCAACGGTCACCTCGACATTGCAAGGCTGCTCATTGGACACAATGCATCTGTCAACTTAGTCAACAAATTTGGCCAGACTGCACTGCATCTTGCATTGAGCAACAGTCACCTCAACATTGCAAGGCTGCTCATTGAACACAATGCATCTGTCAACTTAGTCGACAATTATGGCCGGAATACGCTGCTTCTTGCATCGAGCAACGGTCACCTCGACATTGCAAGGCTGCTCATTGAACACAATGCATCTGTCGACTTAGTTGACAAAGATGGCCAGACTGCGCTGCTTCTTGCATCGAGCAACGGTCACCTCGACATTGCAAGGCTGCTCATTGAACACAATGCATCTGTTGACTTAGTTGACAAAGATGGCCGGACTGCGCTGCTTCTTGCATCGAGAAAAGGTCACCTTGACATTGCAAGGCTGCTCATTGAACACAATGCATCTGTTGACTTAGTTGGCAAAGATGGCCGGACTGCGCTGCTTCTTGCATCGAGCAACGGTCACCTCGACATTGCAAGGCTGCTCATTGAGTGCAATGCACCTGTCGACTTAGTTGGCAAATATGGCTGGACTGCGCTGCATCTTGCGTTGAGCAATGGTTACCTCAACATTGCAAGGCTGCTCATTGAACACAATGCACCTGTTGACTTAGTCGACAACTATGGCTGGACTGCGCTGCATCTTGCGTCGAGCAATGGTTACCTCAACATTGCAAGGCTGCTCATTGAACACAATGCATCTGTTGACTTAGTCGACAACTATGGCCGGACTGCGCTGCATCTTGCGTCGAGCTACGGTCACCTCGACATTGCAAGGCTGCTCATTAAACGCAATGCATCTGTTGACTTAGTTGACAAATATGGCCGGACAGCGCTGCTTCTTGTGTCAAGCAGGGGTCACCTCGACATTGCAAGGCTGCTCATTGAATGCAATGCATCTGTCGACTTAGTCGACAAAGATGGCCAGACTGCACTACATCTTGCATCGAGCAACGGTCACCTCGACATTGCAAGGCTGCTCATTGAACACAATGCATCTGTTGACTTAGTCGACAACTCTGGCCAGACTGCACTGCATCTTGCGTCGAGCTACGGTCACCTCGACATTGCAAGGCTGCTCATTGAACACAATGCATCTGTTGACTTAGTCGACAACTCTGGCCAGACTGCACTGCATCTTGCGTCGAGCTACGGTCACCTCGACATTGCAAGGCTGCTCATTGAACGCAATGCATCTGTCGACTTAGTCGACAAATATAGCCGGACTGCGCTGCATCTTGCGTTGAGCTACGGTCACCTCGACATTGCAAGGCTGCTCATTGAACGCAATGCATCTGTCAACTTAGCCAACAAATATGGCCAGACTGCGCTGCATCTTGCGTTGAGCAACAGTCACCTCGACATTGCAAGGCTGCTCATTGAACGCAATGCATCTGTCAACTTAGTCGACAGATATGGCCAGACTGCGCTGCATCTTGCATCGAGCAAGGGTCACCTCGACATTGTAAGGCTGCTCAATGAGCATGGCACCAGCACAACCAGGTAGGACAGTAACCCCCTTCCCCCCTCTCCCTGGCAATACCCCAGGCTTGGCCCTCTGATGAACACTTCTTTAGAGAACTACAACTTGACTATTTGTTTGTATTCAAAAGCTGCAAGTACACTGTAAAGCGAATCCATACGTCTTGAAAGCATCAATCTAGATTCCCAATCAAGGATGATCAGTCTATTAGCTAAGATTGACGAATTCTATGTACCTCATCCGAGAATATGGCGCCATATTCCCCAGCCTATAACGTCCATTTAAATGGGAAATATGGTGTCCCCCCTGGAATATGGCATGCACTGTATATTGAAATATGGCGCAAATTTCATTAAGCAGAGTGTCTCCTAGTGAATAGAGCGTCAATAAATATTAAATTAAATCAGGAATATGGTGTCTCCCCTGGAATATGGCGCCCACTGTATATCGGAATAGGGTGTCCTCCTAGAATATGGTGTCCCACAGAATAGGGTGTTCACTTCACTAGAGAGTGACTAGCACTTCATCGACCTTGGTGAAAATTTCATTAAGCAGAGTGTCGCCTAGTGAAATCTTTCAAAGAATTTCATTAAACCAGTCTTTTGGTAATGAAGCAACACTGCAAATGTAGATTGTTATTGGTCACTACCAGTATTTTGTTCCAACTTACGTTCAGTGCAACAGGTATTCACTGAATTATCCAAAGGCATAGGATGACCGTGAGCCTTGACCCTATGAATCAATGTCGTTGATCCTGCCGCAATGAGGGTTTCCATCCTAGCCCCACTAGGTGCAACAGGATTAGTATCTGGATGAAATACGATGTTCAGCATCACCGATAGGATGTTCTTCACTTGGTACTCACTGAAATGGACGGAAGTCAGGGAGGCCACGATATGGTGTGTGCACGAAATACTCGACACGGCACTGGGCTTTCTGCTGCTGAGATGCTGTGAGTGAGAGGTTGAAGACATATTCGATGGCTTAATCGAAGTCCCAGTTGATGTTCCGGATGGAGTCTTGTGGCCAGATGTGTGTACCGATCGTGTGGCAGTGGGGGAATGGTGCACTGAGCTCCTAGAATGTATGCTCGTCGCAATAGACTTCTTTGTCCCGAAGTGTGAATTGGATGCTGGTCGTGTGGAGTGGTGAACCGAGCTACTGGAATGTCTGCTCGTGTAAGTCGTCTTTGGTTCGACGTGTGAGCCAGCGGATGCCTTGAGTGGCTTGGAAGTCGAGGGCAGGTGAGACACATGGCTCGAAGTTTTGGGAGGCTTTCCGACCAGCGGAGAGGCATAACTGTGAGAAATCAGAGCAACCAGTGCAGCTGCCAGCAGCAAAATGATCGAACAGACCTGCGTTCAAGTTGCCGCTCTTACAATTCCGTCAATTTAACCACCTGCACATCGCCAAGCCGACCATTTAGCCAGCTTCGGAGTTGCGAATTTAGGACATTGAAACGGCCGTCTGCACTAGTTGCTGCATCGATCCTATGGATGTTCAAAGCCCGCTGATTAAATTTTTCAGACATGTCTGCAGGCAGCAACATGATCTGACGGAAAGTTGCGTCCTTGGCTGTGTCCTTGAAACCCGTTCTACCACCTAAGACTCCAATTTCACGATGTCTTGACGCGCCAAGACACCACTCGTTGATCAATGACTCGAACACCGCTCTGCGAGCAGCAATAAGACGCTGCCTCCGCTATAACTTGAAAGCTGTCCAACTAACGGCGACGTCGAGGTCGCCGTTTGACGTTCAGACGTTAACTCCGTTAGTTACAGGTCTTCTCAAATCTGAATGGGACGGGCACGGTACCCATGCCACGGTTGCCATCGAACCGTGGCCTACCCCGCGGATATCTAAATTTTGAGGGTTTCGCTCAGTGTCAGAATGGTTCACCCAGGTCACACATCACCCAGTGTTTTTTTGAATACAATACTAAGTACAGTACAAGAGCAGCTTCGCATCTTGCACCCTTGGTTAAACAAGTAACTACTAGTAGATGTTCATTTCATTTGGAAACAGCTGTAAAGTCTTGAGAAAGGAAAGCCGTAATTTTATAAAGAGAGATTTGATATCAAATGCATGACTGGTAGAAGTTCCATCTTGCTCAACATTCAGAAGGTTTAGGCATCGCACAAGAACGTAAGACAGAATGATCATGTCAACCAATGGCCGAAGCACTACAAGATCCCGTCCTGAACTTGCAACTACTTGCTTTTTCTCCAGATAAGAGGCCCTCCATGTGGTTGATGTTGAGGAATATCCTATGTCAAAGAGAATAATACTAAGGTCAAGATGGGGTGATAATGGAGCAGATCACACCGGCGAAGTGTGTGGTTCGGGCGTAGGAGATGGAGGAGGAGGAGGTGGCGGAGACTCCGTGGTTGGAGATGGCTGGTCAGTAACTGGAGTAGTGGGGGAGATTGTGATTGTACTCGTCATGCTTGAAGAAATGTTGGCAGGAGCGGGAACTGTGGGCCAGTCTGCCAGATCACCGAATGGGGTCCCTCGAAAGTAGGTTAAGCTATTGATTGTTATGGGCTCCTGGCTGGCGTTCGAGGTCGTAGTCGGAGCTGCCATGGCAGACAAGGATGTGACAGCGAGAAGTGAACTGGGAAAAAACATCAAAGAGTGATGGATGATAGAAGTGGTACCAGACGAGAATTTAGTCGGTTCAAACGGGGGTTTATATGGTTTCTCCGGTCCATGTCGTAAACACCGCACATAGGTGGAAATACAAACCCAGAGACCCCATTCCGTATGATCCCAATGTCGCCGAGGGCCTTAGACACGGTGCTTGTCGTTCACGGCTCGGACGAAATCCGACCTTGGTAAAATTCGAGCCAAATTTGGAGGGTTATGCCCAGCCATAAGTCCTCTGGCGGCGCAAACTCAATGCCAATCCATCCGTAAGTTGTCTGGACGGGACGATGAGGTGACGACTCTACTACCGACTTCTAGCCGGTTGGTAGGACTGTGACGCCATTCCAACAGGGAGCAAACATAATCCACAAATTTTAATTTAAGAAATTTAAGCTTTTTCTTTCTTTAAATACGATGCCGTATAGGAACTATTTTGACTGCTTTTACCCACGCATGTACTAAAATAATATACATTACATGTACGGTGTCGCTGTTATTCTTCCCGTGTCGTCGACCACCAAAACCAAACCCAAGGAGTCGTCCAGCACAATGCTTGAGAGAGAGGACAGACACAAGTTTCCGGTGTCCAATTTTCGAAATGTCGTATGCGGAGTGGGTGTTACGTAAAAATGCACCAGTCCCAGGTAGCCCTCTCCCTCCCGAATCCAGACAACCACATACCGTCCCGAAGCTCCCACTGCAGATGCTTCATATGGATGGATGAGGTGATAAAGCCCAAGCCCGAACGATAGCGTGTCGTCATTCAGGTGTGCCGGCCAAAAATGAATCACGTTTGCTAGACAACCTTCCCGCTTAAGCGGTTTAAATGTAGCCGCAAAGACACCGTACTCTGGTGCCATTAGATGAGCGGCGTGACCGATGAGGTCAAAGTGGCTGCTTCCGGACGGGTATGGAATCGCCAGCGTAGTAGAATGGAGTTCGAGGGGTTTGTTGGCGTCTACGTTGGTGGTGGGCGGAAGGGGAAGGCGCTCTATTTTGACCTCAAAGCTGCCGGAGTGCGGATCAAAGAGGTATACACTGGCCGCCAAAGGTAGGCAACAACTTCCGAAAGCATCAGCCTAAGGAGGAGAACAATAAGCCATGGACATATATTAAATAAACAAATTGTCTCACCGAACAGCTCGACATCAGCGACTTAATCTGGATCACCTCATCTGTTTCCATGGAACAAGTGCCCATCTGCAATGTTTCACACCAGCTCATCACACTAGGGTTCAAGAATATTGGACTCATCACACTAGGGTTCATGAATATTGGACTCATACAAATGCGATCGGTGACGCTGTCCAGTTCTGGTGAGAGGACATGGGAAATCGAACGGGATAGACCAAGACCGGCACCTACATACATTCGAACCCCCAGCACATTCAGCTTACGGGCGGCACATTCGGGGCCACAGCCGGCACATTCCCCGAATGTGCCGCCCTTGAGCGCATGGCCGGCACATTGTGTTGGCCGCTGTGTCCGTTCAACCACGGCACATTTTGGGCACATTTGTGCTGTCAATTGAGAATTGATCCTCCTGTGGAGGGGAGTTGTACTGCCACTTTACTACCATGCTACGACGGTGCCAAGGCAGAAATGTGATATAATAGATAAATAGGTAAAGGCAGAAACATGATACACAAAAACGTGATTAAAACTGGAATCTCACAGTATTGAGTAGTGGTAAACGTCTGGAGCTGATAATCGTTGCTACTGTTGAGATTGGAACAAGACATATGTTCCCTTTGCTCCGGCTGTTCTTGTTCAGTTGTTCAATTGAGCTTGACCCTATAACTATAGCATCGCCATCGGAAATTTTGCCGAGTTCGGAGTGATGCTGGAGCCATCGAGAGGCAATCTCAGGAAGGGGAGGCCGTATTTAACCTACCACCCACTACAAGAGTCATCAATACGAGGTTCTTGGCCGACTTACACCTTCGTCACGCATCTCCTGGGCGGCGGGAATCAAAGGAAAGTACAGACCGGTGTAGTACTGCCCAATGAAGTCGCCCACGGTTTTAGTATTGAATCTAGATCCATCTTGCAGGGCTGCACCCAGATCTTTGCCAGCCAAAATACTCCCGGCGAGAGGCGAGTAACTGTAGAACCGAATGCCGAACTTCTTCAGGAAGGGGAACAGTCTAGTAATCCTTCGATGAGAACATAACACAAAGATCGGCGTGGTTGGAATGGGACGCACTCGGTCTCTGCTTGACGCTTCAACAGACTATAGACACTCTGGTAGACGGTGGGCCGAATCCATCCGTTCTTTTCTGCGATGAAGTAAAACTCTGCGACCTAGGCAGATTCCGGTCAGCGTTTGAAATAGAGATGTGATTCAGACTTGAACGCACCTCCCAAGAATAAAAATTGCTAAGGCCAAACTCGCGGCTATTCTCCCAAACCAGAGACTCGAAAATAAACAGGGAAGAACGCATGGGTTGCATAGATCCTGTGTGAATACGATATTAGCCGTCGCCCAGTGAACAAAGAGAGGCGATGAGTTTTACTTGGTGTCAATATGCGCTGCTTTAACATCCAGCTGAGCAAGAAACTTCTCGGATGTTCCGTGCGCATATAGACGGGCGTTATCGATTGTCTGACCCCCGGCCTTGAGAAATATGTTGACAAGTTGTTGGCCGGTGGCCTTGTCGGTGACCCTGGCGGAGGCAACACCTTCCAGTCCTTACGCCCCAGCTCCCTGCAGATTAATGAGTGGAATGGCGATCCAAGTGACCTTGACTCTTACCAAAATCAACGGGATACGGAGTGTTTGTGCCATGGGTGTTGTTAGTGAAGTAGATCCTGAGAAACGAAGAGGCATACACTATTTATAATTTTAAACCGGCTGCCAAATAACGCAAGGATTATGCGTCAGCCAAGACTTGTCGTAGGCCCGCAGTCCTGATAGTGACAAGGTGAGGGTGTTTGCCGACAACACCGTGTTTTGCTGACAGAGGCTTTCCTGCGAAGTCGACAGCGGTGGGACAGATTATCCTACCTGGATCGCATTTCTCACGGTTTGGGGCTTCGAAGTTCGGAAGCTTCAGGCTGTTGTCTCGGCCATCGCTGATTTGTCGTACTCTATTACTAGCCTAGATTTCACTTTTGCCTACCGCTACTCTGTCATTCCCAACCTTGGAAGTGCTGTGAGTGAGCCTGCCTCGACATCTCGTCGAAATATTCCCCCTGAGTAATTTTACCTTAGGGGAAATCGCAGGTGCACTGGCTGACCTATACAACTGGTTAAACATGTTAATAATGGTTCAAAACCCACCCACGTTTAAGTCTCATAGTTTGCCGGGGATCCGGGAACACCGCCTATTAAATTTCGCCTCGTTCCGAACACTAGCTGTTGTATGAAATTATGGATGTTTTTACTGAATAAGAATATAATTTACCTCAGTTTCAAGCTAGCCTATGATCACTGGGGCCGGAAACTCAATTTAGTTCCGTTTTTCATGACGGACAAAGAAGTTAATGGCTTGGTTGACTTTCCCTCAATGGAGATTCGTAAGGAAGTTGAACAAGTTGTGAGCACCGTGTTCCCATTTGCGGTTCCCAGGATGAACTGCAGTGTAGCTACTGCCGGGTCAGCAGCGCAGCTGAATTATTTGGCAGATACCGCCCCAGTACGGTCGGGTGACCCAAGTACGCCCACCTTCCCAGTAATTTCTTTCTTTTGTTGACAATTGAGGCTCAAGGTAGTGGGATGATTGAATCTAACTCCGCCCACTAGCACAAGCGTTTCAGGGTACTGTACCATTTCGACCGTAGATTCAGCCACTGTGACCTGTGACCACTTAGATTCACCTTTTGATTGATTCAATTTCCTTTTGGGGCGATTTTTCGGCATTTCCCGGTGAATTTTAGCAGGAAAACAGCCAAAAACCGCGATCCCAAAAGCCAGTGACCTGTGACGAAAATTAAATAGATTCAATTCAGGTCTGGCTGTGACCTGTGACCTGAATCTACGGTCGAAATGGTACAGTATTAACTCTGTGAACAGGCAACAGGCAAATGCTATAGTTCAAGTCAACCCCACTCCAAACTGCTGCCGTGGTCAGTCCTCACTTGGGCAGAGTGGGACATAGGATGTATGGTACTGCTCACCTCTAACGCTATTCTACCGAACACTATTCTAACGGCGTTTTTAACAAGGTATTCTGAAAGCGTCCCACTGAATTATTAGGATATAAATATATATATGTGCAGTGCAGGTGGTTGAAGAGGAAGGACGTGGCGTCGTCGAGGTGAAGTAAGATGATGTCGGCGATGTCGACTGGGTTCCCCTCGCGCAGGGCTTTGAGCTGTGCCATTGCTTTCGCCGCGTGGTGGTCGAAGGTGTCGAAGTCGCTGGTGCGCTCGCGGTGGAAGAAGGGGCGTGTCATTTTTCGGTGGAATCTGATCATGAGGGGTGAGAGGATGAGAATTGAGAGGAGGTTGAAATACGCACTTCCACATGTCGCCGTCTGCGTTGAAGAGACCAGTGCCGAGAAGGGGGAACATGATCTGTCAGAACTCGGCGCCTCTCTCAAAGTTCTTGGCTTCCTGCGATAAAATGGTCTTGAAAACTTCAGGGTCGGCGGTTAATATCTGTGGAAATTGAATTTCTCTTCTACTTCAGCCAATAGGTACACGACTGACCCGGGGTTGAAAAAGAAGGCGGGTGCTGGAGGTGAATCCCAAGTTGCGCGCAAGAATTGCCAGGGGCTCGCCGGGATGCATTAGCGGGCAGAAGGTTGATCCGCCAATCGAACCAGGCACAGTCGAGCAGACTATCGCGCCGAATAACGTAAGTAGTCGCGGTATTGCACGAAAGCAGTCAACGCTGCGGGACCGCTCAATATACGTGCAGCCATCGTGAACCATGGGGAAACGCTAATGCCGAACCAGAGCTGAGCTCCCAGTGTGGCACAGTAGACGGCGAGAGGCGGGAGGAGGCGGGCCGACGAGATTTGGGAGCTGCCCAAACAGTCTACAGATAAACGATACCAGGCGGGGGAGACATGGAAAAGAGAGCGAGAGAGAGACTGTGTATCGCTGGTCGAGTACACTGGCGTATAAAGATTATCTAGCCCATTTTTTAATCAAGGATGCGCACCGGCAGGCACCGGAAAGGTAAGCTTGATACGGAGTGATACGGGCGTGACGATTTGCAATCCTGCGAAAACCTGTCACGCATCACACTCGGCCAACAGATATTGATGATGCATCAAAAACATGCCTTAACCGCGTCGATCTCATGTGCGGCGACTCCAAGGCGACTCCCACAGTTCCGGATGCTTCATGTTCTGGCAACCGAACCTTGTCGAGTCCCACTCACAACTACGACGCAATGTTCAGGCAGTTCCTCTCCCTCGGCGCACTCTCCGCCCTCCTGGCCGTCGCGGCCACCGACTCTGCCGAGACATATACCGAGATAATCGACGGGTACAAGTTCATCTCCTCGGCCCAAAGCACCTGCTGAGTACGAGGTTGCGACGCACAAGACGGCCGTGAAGCTGCTCAAGGAGCGGCTGGGCAAGGACGGGCTGGCGGCGCTGCTGCAACCCGATGTGAATGGTTCGGAGCCCATCTGGAACGCGGTCTTCGCCGCCAACTCGACTGCAACCCCAGACGCCTGGCTCATGACGGAAGGCGACGCACAAGCGGTGGCCGCCCTGCCCGACTTGAACGGGACAGCGGTGCGCTGTTTTTATCCTAGTAGATGCCCGTTGCCAACTGACGATTGATTCCAAGCCAGCGTACGACCACGAGACACTCAAAACGGCCGTGGCGCTGGCGAAGGAGCATATTGGCGAGGAGAAGCTCATGTCGCTGCTGCAGCCGGACATCCTCGCTGCGGACGCAATCTGGCACGAGGTCATAGCCAACTCGACGCCGGGCTCGTGGGTGCCCGCGGACGGCGCGCCGTCTGCCTCCTCCCCAACGTCACCGCCCTCGGCTTCGCCCTCTTGTCCGCCTCGCCCCTGTGCGATGCAGCGAACAACGCGGCGAATGCGGAGCACTACGTCAAGCGCACGGTCGAGATCGGGGTGGGGAAGTTGATGTCCGAGATCTTGGAGGGTTGGGGCGGGGTCACCACGCTCTTCGCGATCCCCGTGTACAGCACGCCCCCGGACCGCGTCGCGCACCCCTTCCTGCGCGCGCTGCCCGAGTTCCCTTACCAGGGTGCGGGCGACAAGGTCCTGCGCGACGGGACCGGTGCCGTGTTTGGCGTGCTGCACATCGCGATCCGCGACGTCGACGGCGCGTACTATGGCGAGACGGGGAGCGGCATCGAGATCTTTGCGTCGGTGTGGTACGGCGACGGGGCGAATGACAAGTTTTTGGAGGCGGAGCGCCAGCATATGGTGATTGAGATTATCCATCTCGCCCTCCAGGCTCAGAAGGACATTTTGAGCGGCGCCTTTGATCATCCGGCTCTCCACGCTCCTGAAGCATAGTGAGCTGTCGCGATTGTACGGGGCAAAAAAATTAGATTTTACATATGCATTATAATTATTGGAAACGTCGTTCACTTCTCGCGTTTGCACGCTTAATGGTGAAGCTTCTAATGGGGGCTCGGGCAACTAGAGTTGCAGTATCTGCGATTCTTATCATTGAGCTAACGCTGAGCAGGAGTATAATCGTGCTCCCCCATACCTTTCTTTATGCCACGGAGCGCAAGATTGGATGGAGCTGGACGCCGACACGCGTGCACGCGTGAGGACGGCTAGCGCCGTGCATTCCGGGGCCTGCCGTGCTCGACAAAATGAATACAGCCTAGCACACATGGGAGTATTCAGTGCATCGTCCCCCCTACCCCCCGCGTATATTAATATTCTTGGTGCCCAGCTTCCGTCCTCAAGCACACGACGACACTTTTCCCAACCATAATTCGAGAGTAGTATATCTCGATGAGAAGTGGTAATGGGAAAAAGAAAGCAACGGAAAAAGCAGGGAAAAAGACGGCATAATCCCCCCCGCTGGCACGCGCGCTGTGGTTTAGCTCAGGATCTGGCGGCCAACAGTTAGGGCACAACGAGTGCAGGATTCCAAGAGCCGACATTTACCGGGTAACGAAGCTTCAATATTAGCTTATTTGCGTGGATCCTCAGGAATACCAAGAAACGGTGTCAAAGTGTATGGGTGAATGGGAGAGACGGTACAATCTACTGGGCAAAACAATGTGGAACTCGTTGCCACTGAAAGAACGTTCTCTACTATTGGGGGAAATGACGAGTGACCTCGAAGCCTGCGTATTTCCACCATTTATAATATAAGGCATTACCCTAGTACTCCTCAAGAAAAGCGGCCGTTCGCTTGTCCGCAAGAATTCCCATGTGTCCGACGCCCGCAATGAAGTGCTGTTTAACTGACTTGTGACAACGATGCGCACCGAGGTCCGCCCAGACCCCTCGTGAACCACCGGGCATCGTCATCAACAAGCCGTGTTCAGCGATTAACACACAGAACGGGGCCTTGACTGACGAAACCCAGCCCACGAACGGATCTGTCGGGTCGCTGCCAGCGTCTGAGAGCTGAGTGTTCGGGGAATAGAAATCCGCTAGGAATAGCAAAAGTGGAGCATTCCAGCGGGCGGCCGCTGCCACACCTGCGAGATGGCTCTTCGTTGCTGTGGGAGAGTCTTCCAGCGCCAACTCCCACTGCTTGATTTGTTCGCAATCGGGCCCGTAGAGGGGGTCATGTCGGAGAAGATCGATGGTGTTGTTGATTAACCTGGTGAGCTTTGGTTCTCGTATCAATAGCTGGTTGGTGTCGCTGGTCCACACGAACGGAAAGCCGTCAATGAATGTTAATTGAAGGACCTGCTGCCCGCTCTCTTCCAGCAGCTTGGCCACGGCGACGCCAATGACGCTTGATCCTGAATAGGCAGCCAGACGATATGGGCCATTTGGTTGTTTCTGGCGGATTTTATCTACCACAAATTGGGCGTGGAAGCTGAACGGGGCGACGGGAGTCGATTTGGTCACTTGAAAAACCCAAAGAGTACCGGGGAAGTGCGGTCGAAGAGCCAAGAGAGGTTCAATACGTCCAGTAACACCGGGAAATACAATCAAAGGTATTCCGGGACCTGTGCAGATTTCGACCAGGTTCTCGTCTGACGAACTGCCGTCGGCTAGCGTCAATTTTTCAACCTGAATGTCTGCGTTCAAGTCGCCCGACAGAGTTCCATGCACTGAACCTTCGAGGTAGGTAGATATCCGTGAGATGGTTGGATAAGAATAAACCAGGTTCTGTGGGATCAAATCGGCTGCGTGTGCGAGGTCCTTTCGAGAACGCAAGGCCCTCATGACATGGAGCCGAAAAACGGTGGCGGTCAAACTAGGGAATTCATCGTCAATATATGAAACGCTTGCAGGAGCATGTTTCTACCTATCAAATCCTTGCTGGCCAAGGTCCTCCGTGGCCGATATTGTGGAATTGCAAATCTTCCCGGCGAGCTTGAGAAGCCATTCTTCTATGAGGGCAGCCTCCCACACGGGCGGCGGCTCAATTAATTCGATCAGGCTGATTTGCTCCTCCACAGTGTTGTATCTATCATTTGTTAGTACGAATGCTACTCGTGAATGGTAGGACGTACATAGACCCAATTTCTGGGGCGTACAAGGTGATTGCAGCCTTGCGCAGCACCGTCCCTTTCCCCGCCCGAGGTAAGGGTTTATCAGCAGAAGCGAACAAGATCATCTCTTTGAAGATCCGACTGAAGGCCGGGGCACCCTCGTTCGCCTCCTCAATTACGGGCCTAATACCGAATGGTGTTAATCGACTGGAAGTTCAACCAAAATATTTTTATACCAGATTTTATTCCTGAGCTCGGCGACTTGGACTGCATTCTGAACATCAATTTGGAGACTTGGGATCGTCTCGATCAGGATGCCCGTCTGTGGGCGCTCCCTTCCAAACATTACAACCCTGCGACACTATTGAGATCGCTACTTAGCGCTTGGTCAATGAAACGCAGAGATAAACACTCACTACGGACTTCCCGCCACGATATCTTCCATGGGACCGGGTACCGTCTTCTCTCCGATAGAGTGCATTATTGTGTCATCCACACGCCCAACACTACATTCAGCATTCGGTTCTATCAGTCAGGATATGGAATTGGAATCTGGATATTCAACGCACACTTTCCACAGATGCTTTTTCTGCGGATGATTAATGAATAGGTCGGACGTGGCGTACCCTCTCTCGTTATCCAGATTTTCCACACTCGGAGTGTGCTTCTCCCATGTCTGCGTGTTTATGGAAAGAAAATTACAACTTCACGCATGAAGGCAAAGGAAAACCGTACCAGGACGTGCAATTCAAATGTACCATCTGCCTGAGGTTCCCACCGCACTTTCACCAGGTCTGAAAATCGGAACCACGCCCACTCCTTTACGTCTTCTTCAAATTCCTTCACCACCGATAACGGGCCGACCTCGGTCGTGCCGTACCCCGCCAATAGATGTACACCAGCGTCCACGAGAGCATCTCCGATTCGCTGGGGAAGCGGCCCCCGCTCCAGAGCTATCAAGCATCAACGGAAGCGCAACAGGAAACGGAATAGACAGGCTCACAACGGTCTGCAGTGTCTTCAGGTACGCGACGGCCGGCGGAGAGGTAGACCAGCTGACTAGAAGTGCGGGAACCGTCATGAGCGCCCGGCACTTCGTCTTCCGTGCATGATCCAGAATGTTATCGGGTGAAGGGACAATGGGAAGTGCACCCGGCAACGTCGCAGTGGGGGAAATACCGCAGAACACACGCCGGTGAGGGGCAACAAGAAGTGGCAGAAAATACCGAACATATGGAAAGGCGGGAGTGCCATGCTTCCTAGGGCTGTCGAGTATGATCCAGCCATTCGGTAACCATAGCTGAGAGCCGAAGCCTATTTCAGCCATGTTCAGAGGAAAACGCAACGAATTCGACATACGCAACGTAAGCGATTGCGCGAGCACTTGGTGAGTTAGAGGAACAGCTTTGGGAAATCCTGTACTCCCCGAAGAATGCAAATAAAGTCCAACTTTGTCCTGCTGGACGGGAGAAATCTGGGTCGGATAAGTTTGGAATGAACATTCCGGTGTTTCAGCGCCTAGATTGGGATAAATTTGCCCAAGTGGCGGCATTTCTTCAATGTCCAGTACGAAATCTGGATCGGCCTCGGCAATATGCTTCTTGAGTCCAGCCAAAAGAGGTGTCAGGGTGACGCAAGTGGCTATGATGCGATGACACGAGGAGGCGCGGAGGAGCTGGAAGATTCCGGCGGCCGAATTTCTGGGAGAGATGGGAAATGGCTGGTTCGTATTAAGGAAGGGTCGTGGATCCGGGCAAGGAAACTCGTACAATGAAACCTGCGGTCATAAGACCCGCCACAGTAGCATGATACAACACTGTATCCGACAGCGCAAGGAGAGCCACGACTTGCCCATCTGGACCTTCACGATTTGGACGAAGGAGATGGGCAGAACGGTGAGTGGCGCGACTAAATTCCAGATTTGTGATGGTGGTGATTTCGGTGGATTCCGGATTTGCATAAATGTAGAATGGACGCAAAGGATTGGTCTTGGAATTCAGAGAAATGACATCTGGTATAAACATGGCAGCAGGTAGGGAAGGAGTCGATGTGTGGGTACGACGCAAGGAATGAGGGTGGTATAAAAGTCATTGACCCTCAGCGGCCTTCGGTGATATCACGCCGAGGCGCCCGCAAGCCTGATGCAAACGCTGGAGCCCCGGACCCACAGACACCAACCGGGGTCTAGAAATTTCCGAGGCAGGGTTGCGTTATCATAGTGGCCATAAATGAATGGCACCGCTGGAGTAAATCAGGAGCAAGAATCTGTTCCCCGTGCACTGCAAGAAGTTGCCGTTCAGCAGTAGCGGGGATTTGGTTGTTATCCGGACCAGAGGCCTTAAAGCACCCTATCCCATCCTATCCTATCCACCAGGTGAGTTTCTGGCATTGGCGCCACATACTCCAAGAAAGTCGTTTGAAAGCACCAAGAAATATTCGCAAATTTCTAAAGACCGGCGGGCCTGGGAAAAGTGGTAGCAACGGGAACGGTAACGAGGTATAAATCTTTGAAAGGCTTTAGCCAAGGCGAAGCCGGAGGAACGAGATCCCCGAGGTAATATGGGATGAAATGGGTGGGCGCCGATGGGCAAGCGAGGCCAGCTTTTTCTCCCAGACGCGCGTGAAGTTCGGTCCGTCGGAGGTGACAATGCGAGACAACATCGCAATCATGAAAGGGATTTGCATCGTCTGCCACCATTATTGAAACTGCATGTGGGGCTGGACAAAGCAGAAAGGCGCAAGTCGGACTTTGAAATCCGTTGCCCAGGCCTCAAGAAGCTCCCGCAATGTTAGCCAGAAAATCTCTGAAGTCAGGGAAAAAGTAGCATAATATATTGGCGAGCAACCAAAGTGTGCTGGAGAAGTTCGCAGAACACACAGGTTAACCGGATATCAAATTACAATTAGCACCCGCATCCCATCTGCAGCCAGTTCTTTGAACGCCGCAAGCGCAATCCGCCGGAGGCTTCAGGGATTCCGGTGCATCGGCTGTCAGTTTCATATCGACGATTTTGAGTTGGGTGTGACGGGCTGAGAGCGCACGAAGGACCGTCTTCCAAAAGGAATCAGGAACATCCGATGGATCCAGGTGGATCACCAATTTGTGCATGTTGGGAAGGAGGGATGAGGAGTCGGCCAGAGAGTCGAATAATTCAGTTAGAAAAGGACATCCTGCGTGGATTTCCAAACGCAGAAGAGTGGGAATTAGACGGAAGCATTCATGCAGTTGGCCCAAGGCCTCGTCCCGAACAGCTCCCGGACCCACGACCAGCTCCTGAAGCGGCGGCGACGATAGCAGGAAAAATGATAAAAGATCGTTACCAGAGATATCCAGCCACAGGGAAAGGGTCTCTAGCGCGGGGAGTGAAAGATGTGTGAGGATTTCGTCATCGCTGTCAGGGCTTTCTAATTTTCCTCCAAATATCAACCGTCGTAGATTTGGGAGAATCAGCTTCTTTGCGGTCGCTTCGGCGATATCGATGTTATACACGGGACTCAGACCGGCAAAAACGCATTCGACGAGATTGGGAGCGAGATGCAGCAGTTGTAGCATCTGGGGACCGGAATATCCCCGCTAATTTGAATCGGCCAAGCTGAGAAGCGTCAACGTTTCAAGCAACGGAAGTGCCCTGGACTTGTGCCTCCGAAGAGATCGATGACATCTGTGCTCTCGTCGCTGTCTTCATCATCGTCATCTTCGGTGTAGCAGATCTCGAGGTGCTTCAGCTGCTGCCCGTGTCTCCAAATTATGGTGGCGACATCGGCATCGATTTTCCCGCGAAGGGATATGGTAAGGGGGCGGTTGCCAGCGCGCTGAAGCCAAATTGGTAAGACTTCTACGACGCCTTTGGCACACGGGAAAGCGATATGAATACGAGCCCAAAGGGCCGGGGTAGCCAGCGCAATGTCGGTCCAGGTATTGCAAATATTCACAAGTAGCAT
Source organism: Mycena leptocephala (assembly GCA_029378395.1). Taxonomy (NCBI): domain Eukaryota; kingdom Fungi; phylum Basidiomycota; class Agaricomycetes; order Agaricales; family Mycenaceae; genus Mycena; species Mycena leptocephala. The sequence goes on along the minus strand of JARJLF010001573.1, from coordinate 19,279 downwards.
GGGGGCATGGCGCGCTCCGAGCACCACGAAGTCAGGGAGAGATTGGAGAAAAATCTCGGACGAAATTTCGAAGGGCAGGCGTGCGACTGAATCGCGGACAGTGTTGAGTTGCCGCTGAACAAGACTTTTATCGTGTTCCAGCTTCTTCAACACTTCCTTCTGCAGAACGATTTCGGTCGAGAGCTTCCTGATGCGCGCGCACAGACCTTGGATGGTGGACATTTTCGATGGTCAAAGGCCTGAGTCCCAAGTGCCAACTCGCAAGTCAGACATACATAGAAATCGGAAGTGATTTTGGACTCACCAGGAATCGGGTGGTGGCAAGGTGGTGGTTTGGGAATGGAATGGCGTGTGGTCGTATTGGCAGGTATTTGGATCAGACGGCTTCGGTGATCGGGGTTAACCGGCTGCTGTTTATAGAACTGACGCGGCGCGACGGCGACGAGTCGCGTCAATGGGACTGGATGGAACAACTGCGACAGTTGTGATTTTCCTTTCACAGCTTCATAGCCTTTTTTTTTTTTGTTTTTTCTGTTTGAGATGCGCCGATGACAATTCTGGCCTAGTTCTGGCCAATGTCATTGAAGGTGATTTTGTGATCACAACCAAATCCAAGCCCAAGCCCGAAACAAGGAGTACATACAGTATTAGTATCATAGTTATTTATTTGATGCCTATTTTGATCAAGAATGACTATTTTGATGAATTGGCCGCGTACCGGCATCTCTCGGCACTTCGAGATGCCGCAGCTGTTACTCGAACTACTGGAGTATTTTAAGGCTTCTTTGGACAAAATTTATTGCTGGGGGGAACAGTGTTCCCCCTCATTTTGCCTGACGGCAAGTCAGGCTGGCAATTTATTACACACTTTTTTCCAAGTTTCCCCAACTTTTGAGCTTATTCTGGGTGTTGAGAAAATAATCTGGCGCGGGGGCGACCCCCGCGGACCCCCCTTGACGCTCGCTGCTGGGCCCACTGCGTGGCGCTTCTGCTCGCCGCGGTGGCCCACTGCGTGGAGCTCTAAATATTTTTTCTCCTTCTACATTCAATTGTTTCTGCCTACTCCGCCTGGCCACCACAATCAGCATCCGCTGAATAAGAGCCCTTTTCTCCACGAAAGACGTACCGTGACCATGACAGCAGTGCATTCCATGTCTTGAAATATCAGGAAATGTTTATGGTCGGTAATAATTCGGGTAGCGACCTTCGGAGTACTCCCTTCCGTTGCACCATTGCGCTCCAGCAGCAAGCGAATGAGGCCCCCACCATCAGTGCAGGTGCTGATGTGGTATACCGCGCCGTGGAAAAGCTCGCCGATTTCAGTAGCCATGCATTAACTGCGAGGAGGAGGCAGTGAGATGGAAAAGACGAAGATAGAAGCAAGTTCTCACCACCCACGTGAGGGCAGTGCTAGTCAGGACGTGCGGCCGAATATTTAGGTAACGGAGCAGTTTAAAGTTGAAGTGTTTCAGGGGGTATCCGGGGCGTAGTATTTTCGGGTGGGGTGCCTAAACAGTTCAAACTAAGTAGCACCTCCGTGTTTTCGACGACTGCCAGTCTGGAAATGAGTCTGACGGTCTGCGGGAATATGGTTGGAATATGCTCAAGAACCCAACAAGAATCACCCGATATCGTCGGAAACTGGACATAACTTGAAGTTCCATTGAAAGACACGAGAGTACGAGAGAGGAGCGGTTGGATAGATCAACTTGAAAGCTCAAGTGTCGTGCATGGTGATGCAGTGGCGACAATGCTTTTCACTGTTTAGTAATCGCAGCTTTGTGTTGAAGCCTCGGCTGCACGGCATTGAAAGGATCGGGGATTTCGGTCTTGTCTTGTCTCTCAGTAGTGATCGATGCGATCGCACGTAAAGCGCGCATTATATTCTGGATGGGTCAACAATACGTGGTAGCGAGGATTGAGCTCTAATTGACGACATGTATTCAAATATTCGAAGGTTGAACAGAAATCAAAGTTGCGATGCGCGGTGTAGAACTGAAAATACCTCGGCGGTTCCACAAAAAACATGGGCCATAAATGGTGGACATCGAGACGCGAAAATACACATCGAGCCCACATCTTCGGCGTTAAAATGGGAAGTTCGTGTTGGTCTGGGTAAAATATATACCATAGGTTCGTCTCCTCCATGAGTCGTCTATATTAGTGATAGTGGCCATGGACCAGGATCCTAGGATAGATTATGAACGAACGGTTGGGGGCGCTCACGATCAATTTCCTCCATACGTTTCGCCACGGTTGCCTCTGCGAGTGCCCAGTGATCCTCGCGCATCTCCACACTGCGCAGCCAGTCCGCCGGAAAATCAATTCGCTGGGAAATCCGCACGAAGCGGCTGTCGGCCGTGACGAGATCATCGATCTCGAACCCGTCAGAATCCTTGTGGACCACATATGTAATGTACTGGAGACGCGCGTCCAGTTGCGGATGTGCCTTCCAGGCCGACGAGTAAATATCCCATGAACGGTTGAATGCAAGGTGCATCAGATTTGGTATGCTGGCAAGGAACACACCCAAACCTTCCACGTTCGCCGGGCGACCGCCCCTCCCGAGTAGATGGAGGTGTGTGAGGCTGGGGAATGCAGTGGCGGGATGCTGTACATTTACGACCGGGTGCCGCATAATGGCGTCGACGTCCACTGTCAGACGGCGTAGGTGCTGGAGTGCACCCAGGTATTGCAGATGGGGTGTTGATGGGAATTGCACGAATAGGTTCGTGACATGGCTGCATGCTGCGAGGATCGCTTCCACAGAGGATGGGTTGGCATTATGGTCGAGAAACAGACTTCTAACGGAAGACTGGAGGAATGCTGGGGGGGCGGCCTTGATTACCCGGAGAAGAATGTCATACGTCAGGACGGGGAAGCCACGAGGGACCCTGCCGGAGCAGATAATAACGACGCGATACAAGAGAGGCTCGATCCTGGAGAGTACCTTCAATATAAATATTGTGCGATCACCGCCACATACCAGTCTTTAACTCGCGAAGCGACCAACATGAGGTTTGGGATAAAGGTTAGATCCGCCGACATTGCAGCCGTTTCGAAGACTACGCGTTCTAGTTCAGGCGGAAGTCGACGATCGGCAACTTGAATGGATAATTTCGCCATTAATATTGTCTGGTGCACAGATGTGGCCTGAACGGGGGGAACTGGGTGGTGGTGGTAGAAGAGAAGAATGGTCCACCGTTTGATTAAGGAAATATAATATAGCTTTCATTTGGTTGGCTTTGGTTCCATCCCCAACGAGCTCATCCTGTCCTTCTGGCTCTCGTCCTCTTTGATCGATCGACGCATTGCCTATTTGAACAACACAGCTTTCAAAGAAGTGGCTTTCATCCCATACAATAGAGCTGTTTGGCAAACCGCAAAAACACATTTTGCATCAATTCTGATTGGCTGAAATGTGTGGAGCAACTAATCAGAGGACATAAAACTTGTACAAAATTCATTTTACATTACTTGCTAAACAGCTTAATGCGACTACTTCAACCCTACGTAAATTTAATTTCCAATGCTGTGAAGCTGCGGAACACGGCCAACCCAACTGCGGAATTTGACAAGAAAGCTGTAAATTTAAGGTACTTTCAGAGTGAAATGACGAATCCGGTCCACAGCCTTGGAACCTAAATCCCACTGCGCCGCAGAATCACACGTTTGAAATCCGAAAGTTGTCGCACATCATGCTTAGTTCAGCACAGTCGTATCCCTTCTAGTACCTTTAATCATGAATCCTCTCCCTCACTCTATTAAAATTGCCATTTATGCCACGGAGCATTGCTAAAATTTCTGACCACTCAGAATCAGTATCGCTCTCGAGGCTATGGAGGAAACAATGAAATGTTCTCAATTTCTCAATACCATGCCGCTAGTTGCCGGCGGAGTTTGCCTCGGATCAACAAAGGTCGGCTATCGAGTTACTCGGGAGTCGGGAGCGTGGGGAGACATCTGTTGAAATAAGCCCCAGAGGTACGAGCGCCACAAGAGGAGGAGGCCAACGATGGGGAACTTCATTGTAATCCGGTAGCGTACATCCTTCAAGTTGTAGGTACACTACTTTATACTACTATGCAACATTATCTAGGCTGTGTGTACCCAGAATAAAGCTGTGTCGTATTACAGCAGTAGTTACTCCGAGCATGTAGAGCTCGCAACAGCTCGCAACAGCTTGCAACAGCTTGCAACAGCTTGCAACAGCTTGAACAGCTCGCACAGCTGTACACAGCCACTCCAAATCCAACAACATCTTATTATTCTTGCGGAGGACGAGCACTTTCACCACATAACTCGAACCAAAAATATGACCCACCGGTCAATAACTCAACCTTAAAACAGACTCATCACCGCACGTCTCCCGGAAACGAAGGCCGGTCCCTTGCTCTCCAGGTCAAATATCTCACCACTCTCACTGCGGGCAAGTGCCATGACCGTGGGTTCATGGCATTTGATGGGCATAGCACCGACACTTGCCATGGCGTTTGCCAGGCATTGCACGCATTTCTTTGTTCCTTTGTTGGCGTGAGAAATCTGTCTGCCTTCCGCGGCTTGCGCTCGGTAATCACTCGGTGATCACTTCCACCTTGCAACCGCGAGGTGTTTTGATTTTTCAACCACTGCTGAGTCCAAAAAATATGTATTTCTTCCCATGAGTTAGTTATACAAAAGTTTGCTCTTGTTTCTCGTTATGCCGAAGACTTCTCAACGTGCAGCCAATTTTGCATGGGCACCGGGTTTAAAGTCGCACGCAAAACAAATTCATTGTGCTGCAGGCGTGAGACCAGATAAAGGCCACAAGATGTAGTGGTAGACTCTGCCTCGGGCTCTCCAGGCTCCTCTGCTCCTGTTCGGAGTGAGATGAGGGCCAGCAAGTAATGAAAGAGCGAAGGGAAGAATTTCTCATTGGGTTTGAACTTGAACGCGGACTTTCCCATGCTGACAAAGGAACAAAGGGAATTGTGCAATGCCTGGCCAACACCATGGCAAGTGTCTGTGCTCTGCCTGTCAAATGCCATGAACCCGCGGTCATGGCCCTTGCCGGCAGTGTCTCCAACATCACAAGCTCTTCCGGGTCAGAACAAACGGAATCAAAGCCCAGTGCGCGATCCATATTTGTCGTAGAGCGCCACTCAAGGAGCGTCGTTACGGACGTTTTGCGCACGAAGGCAAGTGTGGAAACACAGTTAGTTGATTCAAACTGGAAGAAGGAAGAAGAAAAATCACATGCGACGATAATCCCAGGACTCGGGGGATTAGCGATGCGAAGGATAGAGGCTCAGGAGAGGAATGGACGTCCATTGAGGAACGACTCCGAACGAGCGATAGAGATGCGGCGGAGAGAGAGAAGGAGGGCAAGAGCAAGGTTGGGCCATGATGTGACCAGGTTAGGTGGAAATCCATCGGAATGCGCACGACCAGGGCAAAGAATTAATCATCATGCGGGCACAACGGCATGAAAGACACGATGGTCACCGTGGCACCTCCGCACCATGGTTAAATGACGCGCATCGGCGCCTCGGGACTGTTCAGAAGATCGCGAAGACAATACCGCTGATGAATCCAACTCAAAATCCAGCTCGAAATCCAATCGAAATCAGCCTCGAAATCCAATTGGGGACTGAGTCATGCTTCCTAAGGGCTGTCGAGTATGATCCAGCCATTCGGTAACCATGGCTGAGAGCGGAAGCGTATTTCAGCCATGTTCAGAAGAAAACGCAATGAATTCGACATACGGAACGTAAGCGTTTGCGCGAGCACTCGGTGAGTCAGAGGAACAGCTTTGGAAAATCCTGTACTCCCCGAAGAATGGGAATAAAGTCCAATTTTGTCCAGCTGGACGGGAGAAATCTGTGTCGGATAAGTTTGGAATGGACAGTCCGGTGTTTCAGTGTCTAGATTGGGATATATTTGCCCAAGTGGCGGCATTTCTTCAATGTCCAGTATGAAATCTGGATCGGCCCCGGCAATATGCTTCTTGAGCCCAGCCAAAAGAGGTGCCAGGGTGACGCAAGTGGCTATGATGCGATGACACGAGGAGGCGCGGAGGAGCTGGAAGATTCCGGCGGCCGAATTTCTGGGAGAGATAGGAAATGGCTGGAGCTCAAGATCTTCCGACATTTGGACGCCCTTCGTTCGGACGCAAGGAGTCACACGATACCGCTGCTCGATGTCATTCCGTTCCCCGGCACAGAGTGGACGTTCGTCGTCATGCCTTATTGCCGGCGCTTTAACTCCCCGCCATTTCACTGTCGAGATGAATTCGTGGATGCAATGACGCAGTACATAGAGGTAAGCCTTATCCACTGTGCTCTCTACCCGTTCAATGAACGGCCGAGCAGGGGTTACAGTTCATGCATGAACATAATTTTGTACACTTGTCCGTCCAATGCCTCTGTGTTTCTTTCTACCGTCCGATTAAACGAATGTGTCCTTTGTTATTACAGTGATATAGCGCCGCAGAATATGGTCACCGAAGAATCGTGCCTCATTCCAAAAGGCTCGCACTGGTGCTACCCCGACTCTCACTCCGGCTTTACCGGGAACTTTTTCTCCTGGAAAAACTGCTGTTCGCTCCGTCCCGCAGTTCAATACTATTACATCGATTTCGGCTTGTCAAATCATTTTCCAGGCGGTAAAGAGTCAGCACGGATAACAGCGACGCTGAGGACGTTTCGGATGATCCCCGAGCTCTCGTTGACGGTACCGTACAATCCTTTCTATGTGGATGTCTTTCAAATTGGGTTGGCAATGAGTCAAATAATTGATGTACGTGCCCATCCATATTTTTTCACCAAATTGTTTGAACTTCTTCACTGTTAGGTTTACCCAGACCTGGAGGATTTTCGGATTGTCGCCGCAAGCTTGACTGTTGACGACCCACATGCGCGTGCGACGCTCGAAGATGCTTTAAAGCAGCTGAATTGCGTGTGCGACCAGATATCGCCGTCATTGCGCCGGAAGCGAATCTGGGAGAAGGGCATAACGAGATGGAAGGTGACACGCATTGTTTTTGGTGGCCAGTAGATGTGGCAAGTAATGACTTATCTCGCTGTTATTTACCTGAGTCTGTTTTATTCGGAGAAATATGCTATTTTTTTCGCACAGGGTCGGATTTATGGATGGGCCTGCAGAAACAGGTGATATCTTGTGACGGCGGAGTGATGCGAGATCCAAGCGAGGTTCTGTCTGACACCAGTGAAGTTGACCGCCACCTACCCGGCATACTAATAAAAATTCGTGTATTATCTCCGTTATGTACACGCATCCCGTCGATAGATGCAACAACTGCCAAGGACACTAGAAAGGAATCCAAAGTGCGATCGCCGCGATATTTACCTCACGAGCTACGTCGGCCGTATTTGCATGCACAGAGTTTGTTTACGGGTCGAAGCTCCCGCACGGTTGGCCAGAAAGTCACTGAAGTAAGATGAAAAAGTAGCAATAATACATTGGCGGGCAACCAAAGTGTGCTGGAGAAGTTCGCAGAACACACGGGTCAGTCGGATATCAAATTACAATTTTCGGTACCAATGAGCACCCGCATCCCATCTGCAGCCAGTTCCCTGAACGCCGCAAGCACATCTGCCGGAGGCTTCAGTGACTCCGGTGGGTCCGCTGTCAGTTTAAAATCGCCGATTTTGAGTTGGATGTGACGGGCTGAGAGCGAACGAAGGGCCGTCTTCCAAAACGAATCGGGAACATCCGACGGATCCAGGTGGATCACCAATTTGTGCAGGTTGGGGAGGAGGGATGGGGAGTCGGCGAGAGAGTTGAATAATTCGGTTAGAAAACGACATCCTGCGTGGATTTCCAGACGCAGAAGAGTGGGGACGAGGCGGAAGCATTCATGGAGTTGGACCAAGGCCTGGTCCCGAACAGCTCCCCTACCCACGATCAGCTCCCGAAGCGGTGGCGACGATAGCAGAAAAAATGATAAAAGATCGTTACCAGAGATATCCAGCCACAGGGAAAGGGTCTCTAGTGCGGGGAGTGAAAGATGGGTGAGGATTTCGTCGTCGCTGTCCGGGCTTTCTAATTTCCCTCCAAATATCAGCCGTCGTAGATTTGGGATAACCAGCTTCTCTGCGGTCGCGTCCGCGACATCGATGTTATACACGGGACTCAGACCGGCAAAAACGCATTCGACGAGATTGGGAGCGAGATGCAGCAGTTGTAGCATTTGGACACCGGGTATCCCCGCTGATCCGCATCGGCCAAGCTGACAAGCGTCAAGGTTTCAAGCATCGGAAGTGGCCCTGGAAGGATGGCTCCGAAGAGGTCGATGATGTCTGTGCTCTCGTCGCTATCTTCATCGTCGTCATCCTCGGTGTAGCAGATTTCGAGGTGCTTCAGCTGCTGTCCGTGTTTCCAAATCATGGTGGCGACATCGGCATCGATTTTTCCGCGAAGGGAGATGGAAAGGGGGCGATTGCCAGCGCGCTGAAGCCAAATTGGTAAGATTTTCACGACGCCTTTGGCACACGGGAAAATGATATGGATACCAGCCCAAAGGCCGGGGTAGCCAGCGCAATGTCGGTCCAGGTATTGCAAATATTCACAAGTAGCATGGGGACATGGCGCGCCCCGAGCTCCAAGAAGTCAGGGAGGGATTGGAGGAAAATCTCGGACGAAATTTCGAAGGGCAGGCGTGCGACTGGATCGAGGGCAGTGTTGAGTTGCCGCTGAACAAGACTTTTATCGTGCTCCAGCTTCTTCAACACTTCCTTCTGCAGATCAATCTCGGTCGAGATCTTTTCGATGCGCGCACGTAGATCTTGGATGCTGGACATTTTCGACGGTTAAGGACTGTGCCAATTTAAGTTCGACATCCATAGAGCTTGAACTCGGAAGTGATTTGAACTCACCAGCAATCGGGTGGTGGCAAGATGGTTTGGGAATGAAATGCTTGAGGAAATGGCGTGTGATCATACTATTTGCAGGTGCTTGGATCAGATGGCTTCGGTGATCGGGGTTGCTATTTATGGAACTGACGCGACGCGACGCAATAGTGAATGGAACAACTGCAACTTGAACAGTTATAGGTTTCTTTTTCATAGCCTTTTCTTCCCTTTGCAATTTTTGAGATGCCGACGACAATTCTGGCCTTCAATGACATTGAAGGTGGCTATCACCCTGCGTATCACGTTGGCACGTTCCCTCTCGACCGCCTATCCTCGCGCGCACGCGCCGGTTAATACTCCTACTGGAGTCCTACACCGAGGGCCCGCCGCTCTCGCGGAGCCATATTCCTTGCCATAATCATCGCGCTTCCCTTCGTTCTCTACTTCTACTATCCCCAAATCAACGCGGTGCTACCGCACACCACAGAGCTTGTCGTCACCTTCGGATTCCTCGCCTGGGTGGGCGATAAGTGCCTCCTTTGGTTCTCTGCAGTAGCATTCTTTGTCGCCTGTGCACTGCTCGCGAGTCTATTAGGGGATGCGCGCCGGTACCTCCGGCCACCCGCAAGCGCGAGCGCGGAATTAACGCCGCAGGCGCTTGAAGCGGGACTTAAATTGGCGCCAGCCGGCGAAGTTGAGCTCCAAATCGGCAATACGTCCAATTCAGAACAGAACCCCGCTCACCTTCCTTCCACCACTACCGCGGATCTCCCACCCCCTTTCCTAACAATCAGACCCGCGGGTAAAGCCGCGCTGCTCATATGCTGCTGCGCGTGTGTCGTTCTGGACCTCTGGCTCCGCAGAATCGTCTCTTTTTTCCCCATCGCCGACGCTGGAAACCACGGTGTTGGAGACTGGGAAGAAGGCATTGATGCATTTCTTTGTGGGTGTAGAGGTGCTGTTAGTGTTGATTGTCGCCCTTATAGTGTACGGGGCGTGGAAGGTCGCAGGGGCGGGGAGAAGTCGCTGGGGGGCGGGTAATGCGACTGCGCTGCCGGAGCAAGAGAGCACTGTGCTGCTGCTCGCTGCTACCGATCTTTCTTGCGATATCACCGTAGGACATGAGAGGGAAGGCGAGGCGGACCGCAAAAAAATGGCGCGTTTTATGGTGACGATGACACGGAAATGGGAAAAGAGCACGAGATGGCCGGGTGAAATAATGTGCATAGTTATAAGTAGCGCTGTACGTTTCTTGTATTTTCAACCCAAACTTGTGTTTAGTTATCCTACTAAATAGTAAACTTCTATAGAGCAACCAGTGCTGTCCATTAATATGATACGACATAATATATTATTAATATATTCTTAATACTACGGATATGATACGGCCTTGGGGCGAAAATTATAATATTAATATGGAAGAATATGATACAATATGATATGAATATAATATGATATGCCAGACCCGTATTATGCATATTTTTTCCATATTATGGATGCCCAAACACTGCTCTGGAGCTGGCGCTGAGATGTGTCTGCCACCTTTCTTATGCCTGACCAGCACATTTGAATAGATGGTTATGGAAACTAGAACAAGAGCTTGATTTATCCACTGATTGAGGGTTGGCCGCAGCTTTCAACCAGTGCTGGGGTGGTTGAATTCTGGAGGATTTTATGTTTCCCTGTTCTGTACACCTCAGTTCATACAGAGGAGCAACAGACTGTGGTGGGCTTATCATGGGTAACCCATGACCTCTCCCTGCAGGGAAAAAATCTGGGATTATGGGTGGTCAAAGCGTATTAAAAATATATTTTGAGTATATCATAATACGTGATAATATGGCATAATATAATACGAGGATAATACATATGAATATGATACAGCACCAGGACCCATAATATGATAAGAATATAATATGATATGTAAAATTTCATATTAATATCATATGTGGACAGCACTAAGAGCAACAGCGCAACTGCCGAGTCCACATGGGATTGCGGCCCCGGACACACAATGCTCTAACCCAGCCAGCAGAGGCGGGTGAAGGTCCGAGAGTGAGAAGTCGAGGTTGTTGAAGTGAGTTGAGGTTGAAACGTTGATTGCACAGTTGGAAATGGCCTGGGGAGATTCCAAACAGTTTTACTTGGCAGTCAACATACATAGGCTTACTTATGATAATTGTAATGCTTAGTTGAAGCCTGGAGACTGTTAACGGGATTTCGTCATTATTTGAGGTCTCTACGCGGCAGCAATACTACCATTGAATAGCAAATATGATACCATCATCTCAAGCCTGACTCTCACTCCCACTGCAACGTCCACAAGCATGGACGAAATCCACTCCTCCGCCAGCGCACTCTCGTCGCCGCTGCGGCCCTGATTCTCTTCTTCCACGCCCCGACTTCTGAAGGTCTACCCCCAAACAGTCGTGCTGGCGGACGCATTCACCTGGGCGGGCGACAGGTTAATGGAGGCGCTCGCCACCGCATCGTTCTTCATCGCCATCAGCTCGGCGTGCTCGCTGGCGAGCGACACCTATCGATGGCTCGCCTGCGCACCGGCTCCCATCCCCACGCCCGCCGCACTCGAGAGCGGCACTTCCGGTGTACATCCGGGCCGCCTGCACGCCCTCGCAGTCCTCGAAGCGGAGGTCGCTGGCGTCGAACCGCCCCCGCCCCCATCTGCATCCACGCTGATGTCACGCGCAAACTGGCTCTTCAAGGCCTTCGCCATCTTCCAGACCACAGTCATCTTCGCCTTGGTGTTCTCCGCCCGCGAGAACCTGATGCTGGATTTTTGCCTGCCCGGGGCAGATACGCTCGGCAAGGCGCTGCTGTTCCTCCTGCGTGGCGGCGTGGTTATATTCGTCGCGTTGGTGGTGTATGTGTTCGGGGTGTGGCTCGTGCAGAGGCGAGCTTCGGTGCCGACACGTGTCGAGGTGTTGTTTGACGAGGCCGGACCAGAGGAGGAGATGTCCGATCAGAAGGAGTATATGCAAACGGAGAGGGAGAAGGTCTGATTGGCGTTCTTGTACTGGAATCGGCCTTCATGCTGTATATCTGGTACCACCCGCACCGGTACTTTGTACTTTCTGAATGCTCTGAACTCCGAGTCTGGAGTTATGATTAATCCAAACCTACAGTTGGAAAGAGGAAAGCTGAACTCGGAAATCTACCCAGACCGGCATCCACCCCATTTCGTGGAGCATTAATGCAAAAAAGACAGGGCCAAGCGAAATATCCACAGAAATACAACTGTACTGTTAGTGGATGTCGTCGGGAGGAGTCGAACCCCGTCTCCCCAGTTCAATTTTTTTTCCAAACCCATTACACAATTTGTGGATGCAGCCTCTGTGGCCCACGACGGCTTGATTCGACTTAATGTGTTGTGGGTCCAGTGCCAGACCCGGTATTTTTCATTCTTTTCGTTCGAGACTGAGAATCATAGTCCCGCCGAGTTCAACACGAATTGGGAAGCCTAGCTGTGCGAATTTTGAGCCACCAACGATACAGCAAACCGAACAAAGAGAAACTAGAACCTCCCCACGCCGGTAGGAAGAATCGAACCCACGTCTCCCTCCGTTGATAAAAAATCCAATTTTAATTTGAGAAAAGCAACCTCCGCGATCCACGACAGCTTATTCGAGTCATTGCTGGATGGGTTAAGCTCGCGTTCAAGATCACTCATTATTGGAGTTGATTTTGAGGTCTCTACCGTTTTATGCGTACTTATATCCGGATGTTGAGTGGGAAAAGAGGAAATAATGACGAGCAGAATAATGCCGCCGTACATGTTGGATTCGTCAAATAATAGGAGAGAAGAAACAGGGAATTGAAACAAAAACAAGGGAAAAATCGGTCTCTCCAGCTCACGCCGTCGGGAGGAGTCGAACCTCCGTCTCCCTCTCCACCTTATCTCAAAATATCAGAGTACAGCCTCCATGGCCCACGACGGCTTATTTACTCAACTTATGCCGTTAATTTTATGTGGTTGAATTTACCATCCAAGCGTGACGATATATCAAATGCACAATTCGAATTCTAGAGGCCCAAAACAATTGGATCAGAATGCAAAGGTCTCCCCGATAATTTTCTCGGTGATGTCCCACAATTTTTCGGCATTGGCCTGATTGTTATGATTAATTTGCGGCACAGTTAAGATGCGAACAAGCACGCACGGGGTCGGAACTGTGTGGAGCCACCTTGTCATTGGCAACAACAGAATTCTCCAGATATGCACCGGGCTTGTCTGCACAAAAAGAAATGTCAGAAAGACTGCAACGAAGTATTCCCCCTCACCATTGAGTCGCGGGTCAAACGCTGCGGCAACGGTGCTGGAAAATCTCTCTATCAGCCCTAGCTACGCTTTGAGACAATCTGACGCACGTCGCAGCACCCTGGGGGATCGTCTTCCACTGGCCCAGCTCGGGATTTGGTTTGCCGTCTGGGAGCAGCACACCTAGGGACATTTTCAGTCAAATATAGGCGCTTCTAAGATAATGTGCAGACCCATCCCCTGCAACACAGGAATCGAGTCCTCCTTCTGATGAATGTTTGTGAAGACGCCTGCAGCAGTTTAAAGTGTTAGACAACAATGAATTTCGTTCGCTTACCGCCAGGATTGAGACTGTAGGCATTGATCTTTCCCTTCGACCGCTTCGACAGCTCGATAGCGGTGAGGATATTCGCGGACTTGGCCTGGAAGTATGCGTTGGGCGTTACATACTTGGCGGGGTCGGGGTTAGTCAGCGCGTCGAAGTCAACGCCTGTGCCGAATGTGTGGGCCTCGCTCGACACAAAGACAACACGAGGCGTAAATGCCGGGGTTGCAGCAGCGAGGAGCTTGGGAGCAAGTAGCTTCGTGAAGAGGAACGGCCCCACGTGATCTGTGGCGAGTTGGGTCTCCAGACCGTCCGGCGTGACCTTGAAATCTACAAACGACGCGGCCGCGTTGTTAATCAGCACCTATGAAGTCGCTGGGTCAGCGCGATGGACGAACGGACAACAGAATCAAATGTACATGTAGGGGCTCCGGATTCTTGTTGACCACTTCGGCGGCTTTTCGGATGCTGGCAAAGGACGAAAGGTCAAGGACGAGGCGGTGGATGTTAGCGTGTGGGACATCTTTCTTGATGGCGTCCTCTGAGAGCTTGAGCCTATGGATATAGGTTTCAATGACCGAGCTTCAACCTGGCCGAAGTTCAAACCTCTCCTCGCTGTAGCCCGTTATGACGACGAGCTTTGCATGCTTTGCGATGACGCGTGCGGTTTCGAATCCGATTCCATTGATGGACGTGCCAGTGATCAAGACTACCTGAAATCGGTGCGTGCTGGTTCATAAAAGATACAAAACACACCATTTTTGCCTTTGATTTCATCAGAAAAGGCGGTGGCGACCTCGTCTGCAGTCGTTGTGTATGTGAAGGCGGGTCCGGTCGACATGTTTGCTCTATCTGTCGATATGGTTGAGAGGGTTCTTGAGGATGCAGTAGATCTTCGCGATACTTTGTTTGCCACCCAGGTCGACACTTTATATCTACGGCTCATCCAGCCATACCTCTCCAGATTGTCAAATCAGCATGATTCAGCGGATGACTGGGAACCCTCCAAAAGGAACAACTTGTTGGTAAGAAAGGACGCGCGGCTACCGTTACGTGAATCAGTTCATAATCCGTTTATAATGTAGGAATTCCGCAATTCCCGGTACAGCCGGCTTTTGAGGGGATTGAGCTGCATATCTGGACTCCGTGGTCACCGAGAATAATTGGGGAACCTGGAAGGATCGAAAAACTCAGCGGAGCCAGGTGGCGAGTCAATCTTAGTTCCAAGCGAGGCACGAGCTAAGAGCTTCAGTTTGTTACTAGTAGAGCGCCTGTCTCCGCGAGACTAGTGCCATAGCGTCAGAGTCTACAGAACTTCTTGAAGAGCGGCATCGTGGCGAGCTCCAGTGGCTGATATTGAGTTGATTCCAGATGGAATTTGAAAGAAATCCCAGGAGAATCACTGATGAGCCCAGCTTTAGTGGAACAACTAAGTAATGGGTGCAAGCCGAGTGACGCGTTGGGAGATGGCATGTCACGCGTGACTGTGACCAGCTAGCTCCTGATTCCCTCCAACCTCATGCCAAACTCCCTGCGCAAACGCACCGTCGTCGGCACCGTAATTTCCCTGGTTCACCTCCTACTAGCGCCTGACATTCTGAAGGTCTTCCCCAGACGCTCGTGCTGACGGACGCATTCGCCGGCACAAGTGGTGAGAGAGGCGACCGGCTCGGCTCGCACGGGCAACGGCCCGCGACGGACACAAACGAGGAAGAAAGAATTGAAGATGAAAATGGGAAACCAGGGCGAGGATCCGTCGTGTAGAATAGCAAGGACACGGAACAGGGCAGGCCACACTTCAAGCCCTCAAGGCGGACGTTGCTGCCTACTGTGAACCATCTACATCCGCGTCCGTGTCCGACCCCGAAGCCACCATCGCCAGCGAAGCCTTCACCCCTTCTCACCTCCACTCTGGTCTTCAAATACGAGTTCTTCACACGCGAGGGCGTGTCGCTGGCCCGTACTGGAGAACACCCTGCTTTTCTTCCTGCGCGGCGCGGAGGTCCTATTTGTTGCGCTGGTGGTTTCGTCCCTTGCACTGTGGCTCGTGAAGAAGTTATTCTTGGTGTCAGCGGCACCTGTGGATGTGTTGTTAACCGATTAAACAGAAGGAGTATGTACACGCACACGGACCCGGAGAAGGCCGGATTCCATTCCTGCTATGCTGCTATATCTGATCGCGGTTGTATACATTCTGTCCTGGAATTCTTACTTCTTAGCGTCGACGTGAATAAGCCGTCGTGGGCCACAGAGGCCGCCCAATTCACATATATTCCTGGGACTGACATGTACTGTACTTTGTTTCTGTTCCGACATTTTCAGCAGTAAATTCTAATCAAACCAAGGCGTTCCCCGAAAAAGCAAACCTGTCCTTGCTCCGAACGACGACTCGCAGTGTCTTAGTCAGGTCTCGGATAGATCAGAGAAAATGAAAGCTTGCACTAACAATGTTACAGTTAATAATGAAAATCATGTCGATTGCATACACACCATACAGCTCTTCGCACGCACGAAAAACTTGACTTCTCAACTATCTAGTTGTGCGACTCGAACCTGGTTGCCACACTTTTTGCGCAGGCATCAAGCTTGAAAATGGAACCAGACCTACCTGCCGAGCCTAGCACGGGGAAAAACATAGTGCGTAATAGGCCCTATGAATGAGCTTTTGCGTAACTGGCCAGCGCAGACCCTTTCGTTCCTTCACGATGTCATAATTCCTAGTACTGTTCAGGATGCGGAACGGCTCCATCTCGTTCGAGTGCACCTAAATACGTGTGTGCTAAACCAAAATCTGGCTCTCAAAAGGCTTCACGAAGCTTTGATCTCCATCCAAATTTTGTGCAAAGAACTCGAAACGGCTGACAACAGCCTTTCAGCTGCCCATGATGACATGGCCCGGGTTCGGGCTGCGATAAGACTGGCAGGCATACCGGGGGTGAAGTACGGGGTATACCTTACGGGCGATCCCTGTGATATCTGTCGAGATCTACCCTATTGACGGTGCGTATACCTTATTGCCCTTCAATGCTGTTTATCATCTAACCACTGGCAGGCATCTTCGGCAAAAATTGCTGGCTCACGCTCGTCTCAATCCGCACATCAATTTATCTCGGCCGTAGAGATGAATAATAGATTCGAGGCTTGTGAGTGCTTCCCCTCTTTTGATAGGAAATTAAGCGGCGTAAAGTCCAGGCGTAGCCATACCTGCATCGACGCTGAACCGTTGGCGCCGAACCGTCACTAAATTTTGATGGCCCCTCGGCCGACTTGATCGATGTCGGCTGAGGTTGGCCGAGGTTGGCCGAGGTGGTCTCGGCCATGTTGGGCGACCCCCAATCTCTGCCCCAGCGCCTCCAGCATCCCTGCCAAATTACCATGAGCTGCTGTAGGGACCCACACTATACTTAGACACTATAGACCGGTTGCTCTAGCGTCTATGTATGTCTATACATTTGGAAACCGATTTCTGCGGGATAGAACTGGCCTTTGACTGGCCTAGGCTATGTAGGTAGAGTCTGATACTTGTGTAGGCTTGCATGGAGCCTCATAGAGCGCTTAGGCGCATAGGCATCCCTCCAAAAGAGGATAATAGGAGAAACCGCCGCAAGAATCACGGCAACCACATGGCCGACTCTTTAGTAGGACGCTGTGGTAGTGGCTTGCTTGGGCGTAGTTACACTGCAGTGGCCGAAGGATTTTTGGACCAAAAATATCGCATCCAAACATGTCTCTCCCTTTGGCCAATTTTTAGGCTCCCTTGGAACATGAGCTGAAACCGATGGCTTTTCTGTCCTCTTTTTTGTACTCTTGAAATGAAACCTCTTCGCGTCCAGGAATATACATTATTTTTAGTGGCATTTTTCACGCAAGAAAAGAGCTGGGTTTGGGGCCCAAACACCGAAATTTGCTTTGTTCTCTCCCTGTTTCGGCATCGAAAACTCTTGTCAAAAATTATCCATTTTTGGATGTATTTTTGGGACGCAAGTAAGCATCATGTTTTGGGTCGAATTTGAAAATTGGCCCAAGAAGGAATCTTTTGGGGTTCATTTTACATCGTGCGGGCAACATATTCCCAAACAGAAAGACATGTTTGGATGCCATGTTTTGGTCTCAAAAATCCTTCAGCCTCCGCTGTGTCAGCGGCAGCTTGTAGCTTAGGTTAGCACCCGCCACTCCGATCCTCCGCCGCTGTGATCACCGGTCTCATTGCCACCCCGATCCCCGCCCACTCCAACGTCTCATTAAGGCTCCAACCGTTTCGTTTTCGTGTAAGATTGGGCCTAAACTAAATGGAAACGGTAACAAATGTTTAAAAACTGTTTAAACCATTTTTAACGGTATTTTTTTGCTCACCTTGAAGCTTCTTTCAATTACAACGAAGTCGAGATGTCCTGGGTTCGTTTTTTTGCTGCTAAGATGCTCCGGAATCGGTATGGGGGGCAGAACTGACCTCAGGATGTGGTCAAGGGCGCAACTTTCGGCGGAGGTTGCCGAGTGCCATCAGCACCCTCAGACATCCGACTGATGCGAATACTAACAGTAGGCATGGCAAACAACAACAACAACAACAACCACCACCATCACCGACGGCACATACGGCCTCCAGCCCGCTACACAACCCCAATCCCTTAGCTATTTAGATATTCACGTTCCCCTCTTTTTTTAACCCTAATAACTCCTCCCTCACACCCTCCTACCGTACCGAATCCCGTTTTAGTAAAATCCCGTTGACACCCATCTCACGTCCTTCTATTTCCCCATTCCTGTCTCCCACCCGCTGTCTTCCCTGTCTTCTCATTTCTCATGCCAGACGGACCTCCCGTCACCCCCAAAAAGAAAGGCCCGGCCTTCAAACCTCGCACTCCGAGGACTCCGCAGGCGCCTATCCAAAAGTACGACCCCAATGCTCCCACGCGCCCGTACCCCGTTGGCGACTACCTCATTGTACGTGGCATTGTTCCTACCGATCCCCCCATCGCGCCACTCCGCCAACTGAACCGCGCCATTGACAAAATCACCGACACAAACCAAGACTCGTTCGAAGACGTCGTGTTCATCGCAACTGATGGACCGTACGCCACATGCGCTTACGTCCGACTCCACTCCAACCACAACCCTACCGACGAAGACCCCGAGCCCGGCGTCAACTGGCTCGAAGCCCTCGCTGACGGCATCTGCAACGAATCGCCTCACTGGGATGTCGCATGGGCCCCTGCACGCGACAAGGATAAACGCACCTGGGTCAGGGTCCTCGAAATATTCAAGGACCTCAGTGTGCCGGCCACCCAAACCGCAAAGAAAAGCAGAAGGGAGGAGGACATGAAGGTGATTGCAATTCTCCGCAAAGTGTTTGATGACGCCGGCCGCACCACGGTGGATGGTTTCAGGGTTTCAGATGGCGACGTGGCTGTCATCGTCTTTGCACACCCTTCCCACACCGACGCCACCACCAACAACCGCTTTGTCAAGCTTGGAGGAACGTCGCACACCGTCACCTCGGCCCGCCAAGTCGAGATTGAGCGCCCCTTCGAGATCGCTGTCGGTGGATTCTCCAAATTTGCAGAATCCCGAGCGCGCGACGCCTGCGACTCGTGGTTCAGCTCTTTTGAGCGGAACGGCGTAAGTCTGCTCGCCGAAACGCGCACTGACCCCCGCGAAAAGGACTACGTGTTTTACACGATGGTCGACTGGATCACCACCCAGCACGTCCTTTCCACCGGGCCCATCGCCGAATCGTTCACCTACCACGAAATTCGGACTCCACCAGCCCCAGCTCATCTACAACTTGAACACCAACGCCCTCTGGCGTAAGGATGTTGCCACCGT
>JARJLF010001572.1:0-71148 GCA_029378395.1 Mycena leptocephala | reverse complement strand
TCAGGGTTCGAGCGCTAGTATTTACTGCCTGTCTTCAGCTGAGACACCTGATTTTTATTCGACAACCTACAAAGAATTCCCTGTTCAATTTTGGGTTCAAATGGCATGTATGTGGTCTAGCCTACGTGGAGTAAATTAACAAATACGTACCGCACATCTGATACCTCGTCGAATTGGGGAGGAGATTTCTAACTAGAAGAGTGTCAGGCGCTGATATTGAGAAAGACTTGAGTCCGCACATGCAGAAGCAGTGTTGAGGGATCTTGACAAGAGGATAGTCAATATGATGACCCGAACGTGAAAAGTCGCGAAAAGCCGGATATAAGCGTAAATCAGCTATACCTAATATATCTACAGCTGCTTGAGCGAACCGGGAGAGTTGGTTTATCCAGGTTCGCACAAATACCTCGCTTCCCGAGTAGCGCCAGTCGCGGTAGGCGCATAGCATTGCTTTGAGTCTCAGAGCACGTAAGTAACACCCGACGACGTCGAAGATAGCCGCCCTCGTACCTGCGCTCGATGCAAATAGCCGCAAAACGCACCTCCAACGCGCTATGTTATCTCCACCGAAGTGAACACACATTTTGGCGAGGAAAATATAACCTGAGGTTAGAAAAAACAAGTACCCATCGCCAACAGTACAACGAACCGCGCGCTTTGAGCACCCTGATGTCCTTCCGGATGCGGATCTTGATCATTTAGTCAGCGAGGGCACAGGTGGGGGATTTTTAGGGCTGCCACCCGTGCCGTTACGGCCACGGCCGTCGAAAAACGGCCCGTCGAATGGTTGAACATTTCCTTGACGGGACGGCACGGTCAACGGGACGGCCGTGACGGCCGTCAAACGGGTCCATGCAATAATTTTGTCTCATACTCTCCAGAGTTGCATCCCTGAGTGGTAGATAGCTGTAACCACCCAATTGAGCTCAACAGGTTTGATTTTGAAGGGTCAGAGACACACACATACCTCAAAAACATTATTTTCTTCCCGCAGTTGAGCAAATTCAACCTCCGTCATCACTTCTGGCAAGTGCCGTGAGCGCGCCGAAGCTTCAACTCGAGGTCAAACAAAGTTCAAACATGGCTATACTTCGTAAATCATGTATCGGGGCAGACACATAGCCAATGCAGAGCAGAAATAGCCTCCCAATGAAGGCTTCTGGCCAAGGAAATAACATACCCGTTAAACGGCCGTGGCGGCCGTGCTTTAACGGGCCGTCGAACTGCCCAAAAAATGTGCTACGGAACGGGCACGGCACCCGTGGCACGGGTGCCGTGGAACCGTGCCCACGGGCGCGGGCGGCAGCCCTAGGGATTTTGCGTGTGTGCATGGCGCGTTGGCGAGGTTGTTTAATAGAGACTTTGCGGTGAGCCACCGGGAGCCACCTGGTGGCTCATCAGGCATGCGGTGAGGAGTGGCTACCGCATCTGGTGGCTTACTGCTATTTGCGGAACATAAGGCGCGGACACATTTTTTTCCTTTTTGGTCACTTTTTGATCCCCGTGACTAATGCCCCTCTAGAGGCCTGCTGAAATATGAATGTGAGCAGTACACGAAGGCAAAAATGTGCTAATCAGCACACAATTTGTTTCTCTTGTTTCTGGGACTGCCGCGTGAGTCCCGGCAGATAGCCTATCTTTTTTTTGCAGTCTATGAGCTACTAGGAAGAGATTCACTCACAATTTGGGGCCCATCCCCGCCGAAAACGCGCACATTCGAGGTACGTGACGCGTCTCCGATCAATGCCATCATATCCACGTGCTGGTCGGTGCCACGGGATGTACGCATCCCACGCGTCTTTCTTCCGTCTACCATGCCCCGCAAAAAAACCGATTCAGCCAGCTCGCCGGCAATATTCGAAGGATCTCAAAATGAGGGTGATCCACCAAGCCTTCACATTGGGTAAAACATCCACCCAAATTGCGATTGATCTTGACATGCCTGTACGTGTGGTGCAACGCGTCAAGAGAACTTGGGCAGAGCTCGGCGAGGTGTGCCGAGATCGCAGGCACAAAGGCCGTGCCCCGATGCTTTCTACTGGGAATACCAAGGTATCTGATTCTTTTTCCTACCAATTCCGCCCAAATAACTTGTCGTAGTTTATGCTGGCGCTCATTGAGCACACACCCGACATTTACTTGGATGAGATGCAAGAGCAGCTCTATGTGCAGCATGATGTCGATGTCTCTCTCGCTACGCTCTGCCGGACCCTCCATCGACTCGGAATCGGCTCCAAAAAGGTGTGCTATTCATGCCCTTTCTCTGACTCCGCGAGACCTCAATTGCCTCTTTAGCTATCGCGCCGGGCCGCCGAGCGTTGTGCACATGCTCGCCGGGAATTTATCATGGAGATCGGCAATGAACCTGCTGAGCGCATTGTCTGCGCAGATGAATCGGCAGTCAACATTCTTACTTCGTACCGTCGAAATGGGTGGGCTCTGACCGGGCTTCGTGCACACAAACATTGTTGTTTTGTGCGCGGTACAAGGTAAATTCTTCGCTCTCGCAAAAAAGAAACCACTGACATAATGGTCGTGCAGATACTCCCTTCTGCCTGCACTTACGACAGAGGGCATCATATATAGCCATATCAAAGCAGGTGGCTACAACGGAGACCAGTTCTTGCTGTGGCTCGAAGGTCTCTTAGCCGTGATGAATCCATACCCCGCAAAACACAGTGTGCTCGTCCTTGATAACTGCCGTATCCATCACGTTGACGGCGTACAGGAAATGTGTGATGCTGCGTGAGTCTCTATCTATTCTTTCTTGTATTACAGGTCATATTGAGATCGCACAGACACATCAAACTTGTCTACCTTCCTCCGTATTCACCGGATCTCAATCCAATCGAGGAAGCCTTTTCTTTTGTCAAGGCATATATTCAGCGTCACGGTCAAACATTCCGGGATGTTGTGGAGCTCGGGGATGAAGGAGCACCGGTGTTGTTTTTGTACGGTGTTTTGGAGAAGGTTACTGCTGCAGCATCGAGAGGATGGTTCACGAACTCGGGATACTAATTAGTGTTCTCACTGCATTAGAAATGGACGAAATTTGAATCAGAAACACGGTATATTGATTCGGAATAATGAACGAGAGGTAAACGAGTGTGGACAGAGTAAAGACAGGAAGGTGTGAGAACAACCGAGTAAAGACAGTGATGATACAAGTATCGAGAAGTTAGAGCGCAGATGCCACTCGCGCGCGATCAACACGCTTCATTTCGGCCTTCACCTGGTCCATAATATATGTGGCATTCCCGAGGCGGATTTTAGCGACTTTGACCAACTCTTGAGCAGTCTTGAGCTTTGCGATCTCGTCGATGTTGTAAAAGTCGAGTTCATCAAAGATGGCGACATAATCAAGCAGTCGGCGGCGGGACTGGTATCCATCGAGCTCGTGGAGGAAATCAGTGATCTCTGGGTATGGACTCACTGCACCCATGTCAGGTGGGTCGCTCGAGGGGAATGCGGGGCTAGTTCGCGAACCGGATGCCTGTGCGACAGGTGGAGCCGGCGTCGGTGTGATCGGAGTCATGGGGTTTCCCTGGAACAGGTTCGGCATTGTGGGCATGGCCCAAGGCATCATCCCATAAGGATTCATCGGATTCATCGCCATGTACGGCGGGAACGATGGGAGTGGGGGCTCCGCCATCGTGGCAGGAGTAGATTTCGAATTTTTGAAGAACATTCCGAACAACGCATCGTTCGGAGGGGTCGCAAGAGTGACATTGTGTGTACCGACAGCCTGTGAAGGCGAATACCGTCAGGCAAACAGTATATGAAAGAGAGACAAGGTCCATACCAATGCGTGGGCCCAGGCTCGCGCCTGAATATTGCTTAATTTGTGGTGAGTACCCGCAACAGTGATCTTGCACATTTTACCGGGTCCGCAGAGTTGGCAGTTTCCGAGTTTCGTCTCGAGTTGCTCAAGGGACTGCTTCTCTTTCTCCATGATGCCCAAGCCCTCATCGAAGTCGTCGTCGTCTCCAGAACCCTTGTGCTCGAGATCCAAGATCTGGATCTTCGATTTACCTTTCTGCTTGGGCCCCGTGGGCTTGATCCCGAGTTTGGCCCGAAGGGAAGCGAGATACTGGGAGTATGAGATCAACAGAAAACGACAGAGACACATTGCGAGGCTCACCTGCTCTGTCACGGAAATGTGGACCTTTACATCCTTCTTCCCAGCTGCGATGACGTCGTCGAGAAGGCCATCCCAATCGGCATCGGAGGTGAGACCGATACAGCCCGCTTTCGCTGTCGCATTGCTGAGTTTATAGACGAGTTTCGGCTTCACGCCGACATCACTACACCCAATGGTCTCGTAGATAACATGAAGAGCATCATCGAATGTGGTAGCATGCGTCAGAACCTGACGCTGATCACCCTCAAGCTCTGCGCGTGGGATAAGAAGAACCAGCTCTGAGTTCGTGGTTTAGCGGGACAGGTGGAAGAAAAAACCATCATGCACTGCGATCCGAAGGAGCTATGGTCTTCAGTTTGCCTGCGGCCTTCTTCGATTTCCTTTTGGGCTGCACCTCAGGCTCGGAGTCACTAGCTGTGTCCGCCGCCATTTGCACCTTCTTGCTCTTCTTTTTCGGCGGGACCTCAATGTCAGAGTCGCTGTTATTCGAAGGACGGCTAGCACTTTTAGTGGGCCGGGATGGAGGCGGGGTAATTGGGTCAGAGTCCATTACAGGGTCGTCCTCAGGAGTGTAGAGATCACCGTCCGGCGGCGTCGTAGGATTGTTGAAGTCGACATCTGGCGACAGCAACTCGGCCTCACTGGAAGCAGAAATAGAGGGCTGGGAGCCAAGGGCCGCAGCATTTTTCTTCCTCGCAGACAGAGACCTAGAGGCTCTGGTCATTGTAGAACTGGAGCGTAGTGAGGAGGCGAGTGGGAAGGTGAAAAGTCTACGCGATGTCAGCACGTGGATATGATGGCATTGATCGGAGACACGTCGCGTACCTCGAATGTGCGCGTTTTCGGCGGGGATGGGCCCCAAATTGTGAGTGAATCTCTTCCTAGTAGCTCATAGACTGCAAAAAAAGATAGGCTATCTGCCGGGACTCACGCGGCAGTCCCAGAAACAAGAGAAACAAATTGTATGCTGATTAGCACTTTTTTGCCTTCGTGTACTGCTCACATTCATATTTCAGACTAAATAACTAGCCAGGGCAATGTGCAATATACGAAAGAGTATGTGCATAAAATTTTGGACCCTCTGGTGGCCTAGTGCTGTCGATGCAGGGGCATTAGTCGCAGGGATCAAAAAGTGAC
Source organism: Mycena leptocephala (assembly GCA_029378395.1). Taxonomy (NCBI): domain Eukaryota; kingdom Fungi; phylum Basidiomycota; class Agaricomycetes; order Agaricales; family Mycenaceae; genus Mycena; species Mycena leptocephala. Next base: position 65,870 of record JARJLF010001572.1, on the reverse strand, counting down.
ACACCAAAACGAGGAGACGTTATAAAAATTCTGAGGACGCCAGGCACTGCAGGATTCAATTCCAAATCGATTGAGAATGGTTTCGAACGGAACGGATAAGAATTGAGGCCACTGGAGGGGCATTAGTCGCAGGGATCAAAAAGTGACACACCAAAACGAGGAGACGTTATAAAAAATCTGAGGACTCCAGGCACTGCAGAATTCAATTCCAGATCGATCGAGCATGATTTCGGACGGAACGGATAAGAATTGAGGCCTCTGGAGGGGCATTAGTCGCGAGGATCAAAAAGTAACACACCAAACGAGGAGACATTATAAAAAATCTGAGGATGCCAGGCACTGCAGAATTCAATTCCAGATCGATTGAGCATGGTTTCGGACGGAACGGATAAGAATTGAGGCCTCTGGAGGGGCATTAGTCGCGGGGATCAAAAAGTGACCAAAAAGGAAAAAAATGTGTCCGCCCTTATGTTCCGCAAATAGCAGTAAGGCTCCAACCTTTTCCGTGTATAAACGTTTATACACGGTTATAACCGTTTCCGTTTCCGTTTTTTGTACCGCCCGGTTCAAACGGTTTGTACACCTTTTCTACACGGTTTAAATGGTTTAGCAATTGGGAGCACTCAATCGCGTTTACCAAGCAAAATTCCGCTGAAATCCAGGCTGAATCTGGGCTAGGACTGTCTCTGAGATCTTTAGACTCTCTCTCTCAATAGCAAAGATCCATGCTCTGACCTCCAAAAAAACTCAACAAGCAATGTGATCCGAATATGGCACTTCCTCCGGTGGTTCCTGGCTTGGAGCGTCGAGCCGTGCTTACTTACCTTCTCGAGTACATTCGACTTCAACTGAACAGCATTGGTGCCCGAAATCATCAACTCCCGGTGTCGCTAGACCATTTCATCCAGGGCTGTCATTTTGAATTCAAGCTCACAGCGCCATTCACGAGTGTCTTGGTGACTCGAGGACCATGGTATGTACCATTTTGAACTGAATTTCATCAATATATCGAGCTGAAATACAGAAGGTCGCAAGTGAAGCAATACCTGGTTATCTAGCAGCCCTGAGGCTGAGCACTGCCAGCTTCGGGTCAGTACTTCTGATGCCCTGAAAATTACCGTGTATAAACCGTTTCAAACAGTTTTAAAACATTTTCTAACCTTTTCCGTTTGTTATGCCCAGATCCATACACGGAAAACAAAAGGTTGGAGCATTATGGTGGCTCCTCTGGTGGGTGAACATATGACCTCATAACACTCTATTTCTTCGCTTCCATCCGTGTCACAACCATACCCGTGCAGACTTGCTCTAGGAGAGCAAAAACCCCATACACTCGAAACACCAATATATTCATAAATGACCTTTAATAGAGTAGTGAAGCATATTGGAGCAGCTAAGATGGCTTGCTGCATGAGAGACAGTGTGGAAGTAACATACTGAGGACACCCAACTCGCATCAGTGGAGCCACCAGATCAGCCACCAAATGCGGCAGCCACTCCGTACCGCATGCCTGATGAGCCACCGGGTGGCTCCAGGTGGCTCACCGCAAAGTCTCTAATATGAGATTTACGACAGAGTATAAGGGGGTATGTGAGAAGGGGTAGGGAAGAGACAGGAAAGGACCGGGGAGATGTGGAGAAGAGAGAAAAGAACACGGTGAAGAGGCAAGGAGGGGGCACAGCTGGCGGGAGCGAGAGAAAGGGTTAAGTAGACGCAAATGAAGGGAGGTACGTGGATTTAATCCGAAAAATTTGTATATAAAATGTCCACCGCCGCCCACAAACACAAGGCATCCAAAGGTTTCCCGCCATGTAGTAAGGCTTCCTGATACGGCCAGATATGTGATGTGTACCAAGTAGGAGGCACAGCGGCATCAGCAACCGAAGCTCACTGGCAACTGGGAGCAGACTACCGTGTCCCGGGTGTGGGTCATAAGCGCCGGACGGGAGAACGCGCAGGAGATGAAAATATCAATAACTCCGAGGTTTGAAGCAGGTTTGCACAGTTTTGAACCCCTCCTACGCCGGATACACGCCCTTGTTGCTAGGATGCTTGTTTCTGACCGAAGGTTGGCTCCAGAGCGGGGCGTAGGGCGTGTAGATAGGCCAATGAAATCATATGGAATCCCAATCGTGGCCCTGGAGGAGGGGGGGAAATGCGAGGAGCACCGGACGATGGAGGAGGAAGAAGAAAGGATCATGTACGGCACCCGCCGTTCCGATTCGGGACCTTGCGTCGGCAATCCTATCCTAGTATAAGATGCGCCGCCGCTTTACTCCGGCAACCCGGAAAATAAATCAAAATGAAATTTAATTACTTTGTCAAATTGGGCGAAAAGTACGAGGAAAGTATCCTAAATATATGGCGCGGAATGGCCAGACCCTCAAGGCCGCAGTTTGCTGCCATCACCCTGAATTGAAGAGATACTACGATGGCTTCGACTGTTTGCTTCGGAAGAGAGTCAAATTTCAATTACCACAGTCTAATAGGGAGTTCGACGATTGGGAGCCTCTGCGGCGCGGAAGAAGACCAAGACCAAGCATGGTTGGACAAAGAAGTTGTATGCAAGGATTCCGAGCTGTAGAAACAGAAGACTCTCCTGATGCAGTTGCGGATTGCGAATGAGATCGCGACTGCGAAGTAAGTTTCAATTAAAAACTCACTTTTCCAGGATCCGGAGACAAAACCGTGGGGATTGGCGATGGAAATATTCCCGGTCCGGATGTGAGCAGTCGAAATTCCAGCAGTCCACTGGCAGCCGCGCCGCGAGGAACAAATCGGAATGGCCCGCCGAACTTGCCATTAAAGAATTTTGCGGGATTTTGACAGTATTTGAGGTGGCCAGGAACCAGGTTTTGGCTTGAAACGATCCAGCTGAACCACAGTTTTACGGTCCGCCAGCCAGGAAGACAGATTCACAGAGCAAGATGATTAATTGAGAGCCAGGATTCAGCCGATAAGAAACCCAAGATTGCAAGTGAGGTGCAGTGCATAAAATTAAAGGGAGAGCAGGCAAAAGGTGCGATTGGCAAGGGGCGAGGAGGCTGGGCTTTTATCTGCTCCCACGGTGATACGGCCGCAGTGAGAACTTTGCTGCGAGTCTGATCAGCTGAGGCATCAAAGGCTAGAGAAATTGAGTGGTGTTGTGACACAATGAGAGAAATTACTGCGGCACAGTGAGAAGTATGCTGCGAGCTGAAAAATGGAACAAACACCTGACAGAATAAATGTGGAAAGATTGAAGGACCTCAACCATGCGAGGAGAGGCACGAAAACTGAGAAGAGCCTAGATGGGGAACATAGCACAGCTGAACGAGGTAAAGAACAGTTAATAAGTGTTCTCTGGTGAGTTGAGGGTCCATGAGACTCGCCTCTACTAGTCCATGGTTCCAATTTGGGTTGTAGTTGACAGTTCGCAGTTGCTGTACAATCGAGGAAATTAACTGCATATTTCGTTGATAAGCAGTGAATGAACACACCTATGAAAATGCTATATTTTTCGCTTTTCAAATGTGTAGTTCATTCCTATCATTTACTAGAGGCAGTACTAAGAACCCGAAGTAGCTGGCCTGTGGCCAGCATCACAAGAGCAATGGGACAACACCCTGGTGGAAGCCAGAGGTGTTTCTGACATGGTCTCGCTCCGAAACATGTAGGAGAATGTGTAGCCCAACCAAACCAGAGGGTGTTTCGTTGGTATCGGTAGTTTCGGTAGTTTCGACAACCGAAACCTCGAGGACCAAAGTAACGAGCGACTATATGATTATCTATTCAGTAGTATTGATGTGTTCACATCGATCCAGGTGACGTGAGGGACACAGAGGCGGTGTTTCGGTTGTAGCTGAGGTATTGGTTACTCAGCAACGGACATCAGAGTGGGATAGTAAGCGAAGGGGACCCATGATCGTCGATCCCGGAGTTCCCAGGGCTTCCCCTTTGGGTGATAGGAGCATTCTGGAGTATCCATCCTGAATCCACACTCGAAGTGGGGTATCATTCGAAGCCTACATGGCTGGAGACTCTAGTTTCCATGAAGACCTTCGAGGGATACTCTCAAAAAGCAAGTTACATTGCAAAAGGATTACATGGTGGTTGATGTCTAAGCTGCCATCAATCCACCATGTGCAGAATCTTACCAAGGAACGGTCGGAATATACCCGGAATGGCGTGCTCAGTGCCCCCGACCAATAGGATTCATTATATTTTAATTGCCAAGACGGATACACGGATTGCAAGGCGGATAAACGGACCTTTTACTTAATTCTTTCATTGTCATAGTCATATTTGGATTGTATAAGTAGCTAGAGGTGTTTCTAGGGTCGAGGACGGAGTTTCCCCCAACTAGTGAGCCTAGCTTACACCCAAGGGAAAATTTTAGTCGATCTTCGGACACCTACCAACGTCAGTTTGTAGGAGTTGGAATATCACAGTTTGTTGGATTGTATAAAATGTCTGAGCGTGGCTCTTGAATCGTATTGAATCGCTGGCCTTGGGTCTTGAATCGTATTGAATCGTTGGGAATCATATTGAATCACTGGCCTTGGGTCTTGAATCGTATAGAATCGCTGGTCTTGGACCTTGAATCATTGGGAATCGGTTAGGAATCGTTTGGAATCGTCTGTCTTGTTGTCTTGTTGTCTGGAACCACCACCATCTTTGTCAAAACTTTGCAGAACTTTCAGTTTCGCTTTGGAATATTGGTGAACCTCACCGTTCCCTTCATTCCAATAAACTCTACCTGTGTTGTTTGCATTGGAAACTTCAGAATCCTTTCGGATCCTTAGTTTCCATCGTCATAGTCGGTCATAACCGACTCAAGTCTTGGTGTCTGAAACAGATATCCTCTGGGATCTCTTAGTTTCGTACATAACAAACGCTTGCTACGTCTTACAACGACTTCTTGAATTAAACTTTCTCCCGATCAACCTTTACAAGGCTCTGAATCAGGACTGACACTCATCTGGTACTTCTGGAACGAACGTTACACCACATTTGCTGCATACTATTGGTTGTTTGGGATTAGATTCGTCTGTTCCATCCGATTCTTTGGTTGTAGTATTTTGTTTTGGCTGTTTCTGTTAGTTTCCATCCTAGCTTCGGAGCTCACTTATCATCGTCATAGTTGGATTATCTTCAGGCAGTACAAGAAATCACGACAAACCAAACGAGTTAAAAATCAGAAAGCTAGAGGAAGAGCGAACGAGCAACGCTATACAGGGCTGTAGAACAGGTTTCGAGGGATTCGTTAAAGAACGTTTAATTAATCTTCGGCGGGATTGCGTGGGCCCGGCGCGGTGCAACAGAATCTGGACGATATCGATGCGGTGTGTGGCGCATGCCAATTGCAATAGACTGACGCCGCCTGAATTCCAGGTGGCGCTGTTTTTAATGTAGAGAATATTAAGCGAGCTCGTACGTAATCTACTTACCCATATAGTAGTGTACGCACGTCCTACGCCTCTATCCGTTTGCCTACGTACTGTCCTGTACTCAATAGAGAGTTTGCGATGCAGCTATTCGAGCTATCTGATGGCTGTTTGGCGTTGCGCAAATTGATGGCTAATGGCTCGAATGGCTTTGATGCTTGCCCATATTTTTGGAGTCATTGAGTTGCTTGTGAGTCATTCAGCTCATGTATGGGTGATCAGTCCCACTTACATATATAACAGCCAGATTGTAGGCCCAAAATAGTTGATCTCGTTGGATTTGGAGGTCTCATGCAGTCTAGGGGCATTCCTTAAGCTCCACGTGTGATAACACACTCTTTCTAGCATAAAAGAGTATATACACTGACTTTATTTTATTAGCCATTCGAGGCATTATCCATCAGTTTGCGCAATGCCAAACAGCCATCAGATGGCTTGAATGGCTGCCAAACATCGTCCTCTTGCTGCTACCGGGTACCCCTCTGAGCGGGTAAAAGTCCAACATTTAAGCAATAATTAGACAATCTCTACGTACCCGTAGAGAGCCACCCCAAGCGCAGAGATATATTCAAATCCCATCTTATTTGGAGACGCTCCTTGAGCCAGAACATCTCGTGCTATCTCCACCAAGTTCACCGCCGCGGCAACCCATAAAGGTGCGGCGAATGTTGGCCAGTCACGGAAGCCCCTGGGCTGAGTTCTGTCCTACCTGCATCTGACATACCACAGAAGTAGAGCGTATTGGTGGGTTTGTCGCAAGAACCTTATGATCATGTTCCTACTCATTCTCATTTTTGTTTCATTTCCGCATTTTTGGTGCAAAAAAATCGGGAAAAGGAGAGGAAAAAGAGCGCGCAAATAGTAACTTTGAACGACACTAATATTGGGCCCCAATATTTCTATTCCCGACGCGAGCCGAACCCGTAAGCCGCTTTTAATCCATTTTGTTGTCTCTTGCGGCTTATCTATATTTTTCATGTCTTTCAAGTTCATCTCAAATGGATTCCGGCATCTAATTTTCGGTCGCGTGTTATATTTCCGAAGTTACACAGTTCAATCTCGGTGCTTGTAGTTCTAGGTGCGCGGTAACATAATGACGTGCAAAACTGATTACATTAGGGCCAGTCAGAGTAAGTCGTTTTGGCGATTCTGGGGTCGTTCCTAGGGTCGTTTCCAAAGTTGTTTCTAAATTCATTTCTCGAAGTTTTTGGCTTCAGAAACGTGGACAGAAACCACCTCGGTGTTATTTTCCTGGAGAAACGCCTTGCAGAACCTCCCCCACAGGCGTTTCTGGGGCGTTTCTCGTTTTCCCTCACTTTAATTCTTGTTCATAATTCGAGAAACGAGTCCAGGAAGGACCTATTAAAACTTACTCTGATTGCCCCTACTGGGCCATAGGGAAAGTGACACCACTAGTTGAAGTGAACACCAATTATATCTACTACGGACAAAATCCATCGCAAGCACCTTTGACGCCAATAACGAATAAATCTGTCCGTCCCTTCACACCATCTTATTTTCACGCCATATCCTGCTCATACCGCCGTAGAAAGTCAACCACAGCCTCGTTGCCACCGCTCCCCGCAGCCCGCACCACCCTATTAAAAGATACACTTGTGGTTTCATATAAGTCAGCCCGCCTCTGCAGCAGGAGCTGGACGATATCCAAGTTGCCCTTTCGGGCCGCGACTACCAACGGATCTTTGAAACGACGCCACGGCCTCGGCATAGCACCGTGATCCAGTAGCATTTGGACAATATACTTGTTGCCGGCGTTCACTGCAGTTTCTAAACTATCTTGCAAATATCCATCAGCCTCATTCGGGTCTGCACCCGCCTTGAGGAGTGAATCGACAATATCCACAAACCCGCCCGTGACTGCAACCCGCAGCAACTGATCATCGAATTTGGCCTGCCTTCCGAGCAACAGCCGGACGATATCTGCGTGGCCCCGTTCAACCGCGTTTTCTAACGAGCTTGAAACCGTTTCCCAGGGACGATTATCAACTTCGGCGCCTCTTTCTAGGAGGAGGCTGACAATCGCCACATCGCCGTAGATAGCGGCTGCCCTCAATGCACCACTGTAGTTGCTTACTGCATCTAGATCCGCAGCTTTATCAAGGACTATCCTTGCGATATCGATGTGGCCTCTCGTCGACGCGGCTTCCAATGCCCCACTGAATATGCGGCAGACTGCGTCCAAATCCGCGGCTTTATCAAGGAGCATCTTGGCAAGATCGACGTGGCCTTCGCTCGACGCGGCTTCCAATGCTGTACTCAACGCGTAGCTGTAGGAAGTGACTACGTTCCGATTGGCAACTTCATCAAGGAGCAGTATGGCTTGCAGTAGGAGCTGGACAATTTCCACATTGCCCTGTCTGGCCGCGCCTACCAGTGGACTCGATACGCCCCAACGCGGGCGTAGCATCTGGATGCCGCGGGCGATCCCTCCAACTTGTAACCCCGTATTTCTCCAAACTATGGGAAACCCGTTTGGTTCTGCGCCCGCTTTGAGGAGCGAATCGACAATATCCGTGTACCCGCCCTTAACCGCAACTTTGAGCAATCGATGATCGAATTTAGCCTGCCTTCCGAGCAACATCCGAACAGTATCTGCGTGGCCCCATTCAACCGCCTTTTCTAACGATCTTGAAACCGTCTCCAACACGTTGCTAAACGAGGTCTTCCGCGGGGAATCGTTGATTTCGGCGCCTCTCTCGAGGAGGAGGCCGACAATGGTCGTATGACCGTTGCTAGCTGCTGCTTCCAATGCACCACTGTAGTCGCTTACTACGTCCAGCTCCGCAATTTTATCAAGGACCATTCTGGTGATGTCGATGTAGCCTCCCGTCGACGTGGCTTCCAATGCCGCTCTGAGTGCTCGGCTGCGGGGGACTGCTTCCAGATCCACAACTTTGTCAAGGAACATCTTGGCAACATCGATGTGGCCTCTCCTCGCCGCGGCTTCCAGTGCAGTTCCGCCTTTGTCACGTCCGCCGTCCTTGAGCAGGTAAGAGACCATCTCCACCTGTCCATTTTCTGATGCAATCTGTAGTCCCTTCATACCGGTCTCGCGGCGGTGAGCTCCAGCGTCCCGCAGTAGCTTCTCTATCTCCGGATGCCCAATGCGCCACGACGATCCGGTAGGCGCAACTGATTCAAGAGGGCTGGGATACAACCCACCCGCTGCGTTAACATCGAATTTCTTCTCAATCAACATCTGGACAATGTCGACATGATGCCGCGCGCAGGCCAATTGCAATGGATCGACACCGGCGGCATTTGGGCGGGCCCCTGCTGCAATCAAAATTCTAACCATGTCGATGTGACCATAGTAGGAAGCTACCCCGAGAGCAGAAACATATTCAAATTCGCTGCTATTTGGGGATGCTCCCTGCGCGATAAGGTATGTCGCTATTTCCAACAAGTTGGCAGATGCAGCAATCCATAAGGGTGAGGCGTGTGTGGGCCACCCACGAAAAAACCAGGGGCTGCGCCCATCAACCCTTCTAGCACACCACCGAAGGGGAGTGCAATGGTGGGGTCGTTCCAAGAATGGCATGATAAGCTCTCTGAGAGAATTTACATCTGCCTCCATACTGTTTTTCGCCAATTCTGCATGGTCAAGAAAGTAGCCAGCATATGCAATCAGGGGAGCCCGTTCGAGGTCGTACAATCCTCGAGCTCCAGAAGAATCCAGATTTTCATGAGATGTTTTGAGGTTATCGAAGGCCAGATATGTTAGTAGTCTGCGAGTGATATATATGTGTCCCCGGGTAAAGTAACCCTCCAAGTATTTTTGGGCAGTGAAATGAACCAATCGGACGACGGTACTGTTTTCTGCAACGATGACCAGTCCGGCACACACACCCAGGATAATGCTGATATCGGTGCGACGGCGAGGATTAAGGGTGTCGGAATTCGGCTCGATGGCTAGCGCATCCTGAAGTTCTGCGGCTGTCAAGGGTCGTTTAGCCTTTGCAACCCAAGAAAGTGTCGCAAGTGCAAGTTCCTTGTCCTCTTCACTCCGCCTGATTCGATCCATGGTGTCTTTATAGGCATCCTCCAATTTGGTGGGCAGATTTTCAAGCGCCTGCTCGATCGAATCCAGATTGTGCTTCGTTGCAAGAGACTCAATGTGAAGCTTGGCGAGCAGAAACCTGGGATGCCAATTTTAGTGTGATCACAATCACAGAGGAAACATCAGGATTTACATTCCGGCAGCAGCTTCTCGAATTTTTGTCACAATTTGCTCCTGTAGTTTTGGCCAATTTCTGACCTGCAATGACAGCCGCGAGTAACCTTGTATTCGGTGAACCACAAAGGCCTGGATATCCTCGTCGGATCCGCGTATCTCCATGGTGACTAGCTTTGTGGCCACGATGTGGGGATTGACATTGGGACGGGAAGTGAACATCAGGTTGACTTTGGGGCCCATCGTGGTTAAATGTTGAAGGAGGGTCATCCGCGGGTCCTCCGGGTACTCGTCCAAGGCATCGACCACGAGATAAACCTTCGACCACTCGTCGACTGCGCACTGAAGCATCTCGGAAATTTCCGAGATTTCAGGTCCGGTACCTATGTCCACATAGTCTTTATATAGCTTCCGCACTAGAGAACCCTGGGGTATCTGTTTCTTTACCACCAGCTGTCTCCAGAGGCCGGCGAGGAGATTTTCAAGAGTCTGTGTGTGTAGTTCCTTGTAGTTCAGATACAGACATGCAACAGCACTATTTCCGTCATTGTCTTTGGACCTGAGATGGTCAACAACAATAGACCTACAGTGGATAAGAACATCGGTGGTTTGGGGACATTTTTGAGACTGCTCACGCAAGGACAGTTTTTCCAGCGCCAGCTTCCGTTTAAAATTAGTTACGAAGGCGAGGAGATAGTGTTTGATACATACGCATTCCTGTGCACCACAGAATTTCACCCGTTGAAGAAGCCTCCCACTTTTTGAAGCGAGGATCTTCAAGGATCCAACCCCCAGTATTCTTCTGTCGCATACGAAAGATATCCTGTTGTCGGACAAAGAAATTGATCGGGGATAGCCATTCGATTATTTTTTTCTTTTCCTTGTCCGCATTCTCCCCGACTTTACCTGCATCGATGTATAACAAACCGCAAGACGAAGAGTGAGAGATCACCCTACCAACATTCACGGTCGTAACGTTTTGAACGGTGTCGAAATGCTGGTGTAGTGTATTACCCTCTCCCGTACCCCCACTTCCCCCCTGTCCCTTTCGCTGGCCCGGTCCTCCCAGGCCTCCCACGCCTCCTGAAGACAAGCAATCAGTCATAGTGGGCCGGTGCAGCTGATGACTCATACCAGATATGTAGTAGTGGTGGTTATTAGTTGTGGAAGACTCGGTAATCCCCGGCTGCCCTTGTGAGGCTGCCGAAGGATTGCCCTGCCCTTGCGTATGAGCAACACAAAAGGACCATTTAGAAACTGCGTACCTCTGGCAGGGCACTGACATCGTAACGAATGTACCCACCCAAACTATGTGCCATAGAGCTGTAGCACTCCCATTAGCTCCAGCTGATCTATAGGGATCGTATATACTTTGCGGCTCCAGGGGTGCTCATGGCGGCGAGGACGAAAGACGAGGGAAGCAACATCAGACAGTCACAAATTACGTTTGCATCTTACTAAATGGGGAACTTGACGTCCGGAATCAATAGCCGACTACGGTGTTGGACACTGGGCGTTAAAGCAGCTGTGATTGTGATATACTGTCGCATTTCGTTCAATTCGTAAGGCAGTTTGGGGTGTGACATCGCAATTGAGCTGGACCTTTCGTATGCAGTCCCCATTTGGTAATTTGATCCGTCGGCATCTCTCGGCTACGCTCGGCTAAGCTCGGCTGAGCCAAAAATGCCTTTGTGACGCAGTGACTTACGAAAAAATTCGTAGGTTTTGGGCGTGTGACAGGTGACCATACTAATTGAACGAAATGGCCTTGAGCAGTAGGCGCCCGAAAGACTGTCGGGTACTGCCACTCAAAACAGGGAGATTTATGTCGGAGTGTGGGGAAGAAGAGCGACAACGGCAACCGGAGCTAGTAAGGCTCAAACCTTTTCCATGTATAAATGTTTATACATGGTTATAACCGTCTCCGTTTCCTTTTGTTGTTGTGCCGCTGGATTCAAACGGTTTGTAAACTTTTTCTACACAGTTTAAACGGTTGGAAATTTGGAGCACTCAATCGTGTTTACCAAGCAAAATCCCGGCCGAATTTGTGGTTAGGATTGTCTCTGAGGTCTTGAGAGCTTCTATCAACACAATAAATCCATGCTCTGGGCTCCCCAAAAAAAATTCAACAGCGAATGTGATCCGAATATGGCAGTTCCTCCGGTAGTTCCTGGCTTGGCGCGTCGAGCAGTGCTTGCTTACCTTCCCGAGCGGGTTCGACTTCAAACCAACAGCATTGGTTCCCGAAATCATCGACCCACGGTGTCGCTATACCACCTCACCCAGGGCTGTCATTTTTAAGTTCGGGATCACAGCGACATTCACAAGTGTCCCATGAGTGTCTTGTTGACTCGCGGACCATGGTGTGCACCATTTTGAACTGAATTTCATCAATATATCGAACTGAAATAGAAAGGAGATCGCAAGCGAAGCAATACCTGGTCACCTAGCGGCTCTGAGGCTGAACACTGTCGGCTCCAGGTCTGTACTTCTGATACCCTGAAAATTACCGTGTATAAACTATTTAAACGGTTTTAAAACGTTTTCTAACCATTTTCGGTTGTGCCGAGATCTACACACAGAAAGCAAAGGGTAGAACCTTAAGAGCTAGAGAGTAGGGTTGGTGAATGTTTGAATACAGCAGCGACGTGATGCGTTAGTCAGATGAAACTATGTGAGAGAATAGGATTGGAAGCTGCACAAGGCCGCCCGAAGAAAGCCATAATAGCACTTTCCACTGAGTCTATCAGAATACCAAACATGGGAGCAATGTCTGTTGGACAAAGGCAGGGGAGTATTGAGCTCCACAGGAATAGTGAGTGTTACTAGATTATCTTGGTCTGATCTACGAAAGAAGGTGCAGCACATTCGACTTGCTCCTTCACCTGATTGACCAACCATTTCACAGTTCCAGACTATTTTGGCCTCTGTTATGGGGATGACATGAGGGAAGCTGAAACTGGAATGGACTACAAGCATGCAATTGGACATCCATCCACAGATGGCCTCAGCCAAATTTAAATACCTGTTTGCCGAGGTTGGCCGGTTAGGTTCTGGTTAGCTGGTTAGGGGTTGGAGGTTAGAGGTTTAGGTTAGGTGGTTACCGTTAGAGCTTAGAGGTTAGTGGTTAGTGGTTAGAGGTTAGCGGTTAGCGGTTAGGGTTAGAGGTTAGTGTTAGGCCAGGGTATCAGTATGAAAAAACGGGGGAGAAGGAAATGATGGCCAGATTGATACATCTGATTTGTGTGGTTTGTTCACATGAACTTTCCTGGGAATTCACCAAAGTGACGAAGTTTCAGAGGTTTCCATCGAAGTGATGAACTTTCGCGAGTTTAAGCGAAGTAACAAAGTGACGAAGGTGACTACTACTCTTCGGTACTGACATCGGCTGTGAGCCAAAGCCAAGCCAAGCCAAGCCCCAGATGCACATAGAACATAGTAAAATCGCAAAATTGTGCCTATTTCACTAGTGTTCCATTTTCCAGCTTATCAGTGGGTGCGCACCTGAGATACCAGTCTGGATCGCACGCTGGTCTAACTCTGGATCAACGGCGGGCATGGGGATATCCATGGGCTCACCAGCCGGCCTTCCCTCCTTGCCTTGACTTGCATTGTTTCCACTGTGCCCTTTCCAGTGTCCTTCCTCATTCCTGTTCCTTACTTTTCACTCCTCAGTCCCTCCCTCCTTCCCCTTATCCCTCCCTTTTCTTATACCTGAATTCCATTTTTGTTCTCCGTGTCTAGGAAGGCTTCGAGGTCCCTGACGGCGAGGTCCCCGTATCGATCTTCGTTCTGGTGCTTGTTTTTTTTCTAGCTTATTTCTATGCTCATTTTTCTTTTCTGGATCTTCGTTCTGGTTCTCTATGCTCGACGAGGTCGCCGAGATCTCGATCTCGACCTCTGGAGTTCTATTCTCCGCATTTCGGTCCTCGCATTCGACATCCAGTACGTGGTTCTGGTTCCGGTTCTGCGGTGCGGGATTATCTCATCCATCCAGCTCGTCGCCCATGGGCACTGGCTGTTGATCTCGTCCACCTCCTTGTATTTTCCCCAATTCTATTTCATTTCACCTTGCGCTTCTGGCTCTGGTCGTTTCTTATTTATCTTCATGCCCATCTCCGTGCGCTCGACGTTATTTTATCCTGACGCATTCTATTCTACAGACAAACTTGTTTTTTGTTCTTCATTGGCGATCTGCTGCCTCTGCAGACCCGCACCTCGCACCTCGCACCGCTCAGTCGCATATATTCTATTCTACCTTCTTATCCCCGGCGATTCATCCAATCGACAACCGAGAGAGATCTTTTACGGGAACACAATGTATGGCAGGTACTAGAAACCCCGCACGTGGCTCAACAAACGAGGTACGCAAGAGATAAAAGTCTTATACATCGAGCGAGAGCTTACGAACCAGTACTCAACAAATTAACAAACAGGCACTCACCTTGTGATTGGTGCAGTATGTAAATACGAGCCCTGTGGATGCTTGTCTGGGGAGATGTATTGTGGATTTCCTCAATGGCTGAATGCTATGTGACAGTGCAGCAAGAAGAGGTGAGACCGAAGGTCCATAAAATCAGTAAGAAATAGTTTCTCGTACAGACATCTCAACGACTGACGTTCATACTACCTTCTTGAAATTAAGAATTGGAAATGTCAGGAAGCTGTGTATCAGGTTTGAGACTCTGCAGATATGTGAGTCTCGTTTTCATCCGCCATTACCTGAGGGGGATTGCCAACGAACTACCAGGGCTTGACCCCGAGTCGAACGGGGTTCCCCTGTGAATATCAGGTAGTTTGCGCAGTAGTTGTCCGACCCATCCAGTGGCTTTTGGCGTTGCGCAAACTGATTGCATTTTTTCACATCCCACAATCATTGCAATAACCCGGCGACTACGCAGACACTCACCAGGTTATACCTCGGGATGCCCCTACCGCCTCCCCTTCCTCTGTCCGGTCTGTCCTTCTCCGACGTCCTGCTCAAACCCCTTGATCGCCCTCGTCCCTGATCGGGTTATTTCAACTTGATCATTTGCAACCTCGATCGTATTTCAACCCGATCGCATTTCAACCGCGATCATATTTCAACGATGCGACCATTATTTCCAACAGATCCCTTGGTGACCGGTAGTCATTACTACGCCTTGCAGTATATAACCCTAGGATAGGTAGTTAGGCTCTTCACACTATTCTAGTCTATTCTCCAGAGCTCAATCTACCGTGTTTTACCTATCTTCTTGTATCACCCAGCTGCCCACGTCGCAGTAACCCCTGCAGTGAGGCCCTGTGCTGACAGCATTCCACGAACCATGATCGCTCCCCAAATTCAGAAAGAGGGATAGACGGCTGTAAGGTAAGGAAATATGTCCTGAATGCCTAAAAGAGAATGGAAGTGAGGAGGGAAAAAGCAAATAGAGCATTCCCAAGTCGAGCGGGCATCCCATAAAACCAGGTCGAATTTTTAATATGAAGTGAGCGATCTCACCGCCACCGAGCCGATAATGCCCTGTGTGAGTCCTCGCGTAAGTTAGCGTGAAATTAATGACATGGGTACCTCAACTTGCGCTGTATTGCAGTGGAACCCAGATCGGCGAACTAGACAGAAGTTGAAGGAAGGTCGAAAAAAGCAAAGAAAATCTTACCGAAGACCATCCAGGGCTCGACCCCGGGTCGAACGGGTGTGCCTGCCTTATTCCAAGTGACTCATATCGCAACTGAAGCAAGTGCGGTCCAACCGCCATCGAGCCGTTCTGACACTGATTCTGGCCCTCAATTTGTTCCCTTGAATTCACATGTTTCAGGCGACAATGCAAGCGAAATATTTACAGTTGGGGTGGATTCACGGGATAACAGTACGGGCAACAGTGACACCTGTAGAGATAAAAACACAGCTCGGCCTTGGGGAAGGGAAGCGAGAGAAAAAAAAACAAATACACAAGACTGTAAGGGCTCGACCCCCGAGTCGAACGAGATTCCCTCAGAATATTCCATGGGGTCAGACTGGCTATGTAGTGAAGGTGCGGTCCCACCGCTATCGAGCCGCTCCTGTCCAACATGCATCCTCGGGTAAGTCAGCTTGAAAGTAAGAAACTGATTCTCAGCCTGCACCAATTCGAATTGGAGGCAGATGAGATTAGAGTGGAAATGGACATCAGCGATGAGTACCCTCATGCACTGTCAATAAATGGTCAGTGAACCCTTGAAGGACGAATCTGTGGGAACAGCCTAAATTTGAAGGAACGTGCAAAACGAAAACAATCCAGCACACAAGTTAACTACGTCTAAAGCCCGAATCGAACGGGTCTCCCCTGTAAATAGTCTTTGCCCGCCGACCATGGAGTGAGGGTGCAGTCCCATCGCTACGGAGCCGTCTCCAGCATACATCTGTCCTCGAAGTTAACAAAGATTTAATTCGAGGACTGCGAGCCACACCTCATCGCGTTCTAAGTTGGCCAACCTGAATGACCATGCAACCAAATTTAGCCATCGAAGAGATTGGGAGAGGAACGCGTGAGCCTTCCTGGGATGCATAGAAAATTAGTACGCTGAAAACAAAACAAGACAAAAAAAGCTACAGATATCGGCAATGGCTCGATCCCGAGTCGAACGGGATTCCCTCAGAATGTTTCACCATTTGCATATGAAGTGAGGGCGCGGTCCAACCGCCACCGAGCCGATACAACCCTGCATACGTGCTTGGATAAGTGACCTTGAATATAATGAGTGTAATCGATTACGTCAGCTTGCGCCGTATCACAGTAGAGGCAGATGCAATTGGAGGACATATCGATGAACATCTATCTTCAAGTTGAATCAGGAATCAGTGAACCCTCGGGGTACGAAATCAGTGGGAGGAATAAAAAAAAACTATGGATGGGATATACGGCCCGACGCCGAGCCGAACGGGTGTGCTGCTATCAGAGAAATACAGGTGTCTCTCACCAGATGCAGGTGCGGTCCCACCGCCATCGAGCGGATTTCAGCCACGACTCGCCTTTTAATAGATTGATTTGCATCGAGTTCAGTCGATGTCAGAAATTCATGAGGTGGACAGATGTCCACGGGGACATCATGCTGGGGTACGCCGTTGTAAATCAATCGCCGGGATTTCACCGCAGTAATGTGCCTGTGACCAGGGTAGGGAGTCAGTGCGAGGAACCCGAGAAAAAAAGCAGAACAAGAAAAGAAACCATATTTCGAATACCAAAAACAGAGGCAGAGCTACCTAAATCCTCGATCCCGAGTCGAACGGGCTTCCCTCGGAATATTGCACCATTATTACCAGACATGAAGTGAGGGCGCTGTCCAACCGCTATCGAGCCATTCCTACACTTACTCTGTTCTCGAAGTTGCATGAACAAGCGAGCGATTAAATTCGCAACTGTGGAGTTAGTTCAAACATGTGAGCTCTGGTAATGCCCCATGGAGGAATCGATAAAATGGCCGCAGCGCCTAAAGACTGGAGACTGAGGCAAAAGTCTGAGCTGCATGCAAGGCGGTCCGTCCTTCTCGGCCAAGTCTCCGTGCAAGTCAACACAGATTTAATTTGAAGACCTAGAACCACACCTTATCGCAGGCGTACCACGAAATTGAGCTTAGAAAAAGAGCAAAGAAACATGTCCCGCAATGCGTAACAGAAAATTGGTACGACAAAGAAAAAGTGCTGATCCCCTGTAAGGGCTCGACCCCGAGTCGATCGGGTGTCCTTCAAATCTGGCGCATAATGAAGTGAGGGTGCGGCGCCCCCGTTATCAAGCCCATAGAAACCTGAATCTGTCTTTCAGCTTGTTCCAACTTCCCTTAATTTGGGGCAGTGATGCACAGAAAGTAAGAGATTTACGCCAGTATTGCTGAATCAATGAGACCTGAAGGAAGAAAACGTGAGGATGCACTCGGAGCCAAAAGTCCAAACTACGCAGAGTGAAACAGCACCGATCTTATATCGTGCGCAACGAGTTGCCAGCATTCGTTGGGACGAACATAAAACATTGAAAATTGGAACCCACGGCTCGATCCCGAGTCGAACGGGTATCGCCCAACAGATCGCAGACGTCCAGTATGAAGTATGTCTTTTTGACCCCTAAGATATTGCTATGGATATGAACCTGATCTAGGATGTGTTTGGCCCCCACTTGAGCGTTGGACTATGAGTTTTGAGCCCTCATATACAGTGGAAGATCAAATTTATGAGATAGCGGTATTCTTGCCTCAGTGATGTTTTGGTCCAGACTTTCTCTCACTTTAAGACTTGAAGAATTTTAATTGACCTGTAAGAAGTCGCTCGTGAAGTATCAGAGGCCCAAAGTCTTGGTGTTCTCCTCTGTGTTCTTGGAATCTTCTGCTTTGTGCGGCCGTCGACAAAAAATGATATGCCCCTGTATAAAAACGGTTCTCCCCAGGAGCCAACATACCTGCTAATCCTCGCGATACACTCAGTATGAAGTTCATTCTCCTTCATCCATTCTTGCCCTTGCTGTCGGCATGACTGCCACCGATAACTGCAACATCCCTCTTCAGCACTATGGCCACTCATTGATTGCCAAAGGTTTGGACTGGATCCACGTCCCCACTTCTTTTGTGACCAGAATCCCATACAGGAAACTACCAGCCTCAGATTGATCAGTGTCTTTTCGATAACAACCACCTCACGATGGATAATGGGCAAAGTGCCCGGCTTGGTTGCATAGGCGGACCCAACGGTGTTATTCAGTTTATTCAAGATTGCGGTGTAAACCGTTGCAAGGACAACGGCAATGGAAAGAATGATACTTGCTTCTGAGGGCGACTTTGAGGCTGAAATAACGATGTTGGATAACTGCGGAGTGCATCATTGTGACTATTTTACTGTTAACATTCATCTGGTTGCGACAAAAAGACACTGAGGCATGGATCTAAAAGCCGGGCATAAATTCAAAAAAGCGTTGGAAACCATTCGGAATGCCTAGTGTAAGTAATGCTCAAAATTTCGTGGCCTTATCAAAACACTGGCTGGGGTTGAAACTTTGCGTCCGAACTTCAAGTACGCCCCCCTATGTCCATTCCGATCCTGTACCTGACATGCCTTTCTTCCAACCGTGGCTTTATCTCCTAACCTGTGCATCATCTACGCGTCCCTTCGCCTCTTCATGGCCGGATCATTGCCGTCAGCACCGGCGATCAACGCTGCCACGACCTCTCTTCCGCTCCCGCCACGACGCCAATCCAACCCCCAATGCCATGTACCACACCCATACGCCCGACACCACGCTGGCGTACACCTTAGCCCACTAGTTGCACGCAACGCCGTTTCCGTCGCGTCCCCGCGCACCCCGACTCTCAATCACAATGCCCCCCTCCACCCGCATCGAGATCCTCGTGCAGCAAAAGACGGAGGCGCTCGAGGCGGTGGGCGCGCGAGACGCTGCGGGAGATTCTTGATAGTACGGTGGTGTGGGGGTGTGTTTTGTGTTTCTTCTTGCATCGTGCGTGCCCTGTTTCTTCTCTTTTTGTTTAGTATCTCGTTCTGGGATCCGTCCTTCTACATTCCATCCGAATTCCCCACACGCCGATCTTGCGAGCCTGCTTTCACGCGGGCTGGGCTCGTTCCATGGGCTTCCAGGGCTTTCGATCGCGTTCTATCCACGCGTCATCGGCGGCATCGCGTGCACTTGGTCAGCGTCGTGTATCGACCTTGCTTCATCGGGCCTCTGCGGCGGGATGGATGCGCTGCGCCGGTCTTTGGCCTTGCCCGCTGCACGCTGGGCACCGCCGATGTCCGCTGTCATCGCGCACGTCCCACCGACATCTGCGCACGGACACGGTGGTGGGATCGTGGCCGGATGTGATTCGATACGCCATGATCGGGCCTGCGGGGGTCGCACGCGATCGTACGTCGTGCTTGCATGCCCATTGTCGCTGTCACTGGCGCGGGTCCGAGGTGCGGATGTCCATGGATGCTGATCGGCATCGCGGCGGCGCGCGCGCGGGTGTGGGTCGGGGATTACCGCGTACAGTACGTGGTTCTGTGAACCTATGCGTATCCGGCGCGCGGGCCTAGTCCTTTTTTCCGATTTTTTATCTCTGTGCGCCCGATGTTATCTCCGTGTGCCCCATCTTATTCATTCTGCAGTCTCCTACCCAACCCCGGAAGTGGGGTTGGGTAGGAGACTGTTTATCCTGACACATTCTATTCTACAGACAGACTCGGCTTTCCTTTTTCGTTCCGATCTGCTAGCTTGGCGGACCCGCACCTCGCACTTGTAAACTCCACCCGCTCACTCTCCCTCCGCATGGAAATACACACACAAATTTCACCCGCCTAGTCCACGCTTTGCAGACCGCCATAAACGCTCTTATCCTCGGCAGTTCATCCAGTCGACGATCGAACGAAACCTTTTACGGGGATATAATGTATGGTAGGTCATTCACGCCTACATTCCAGAACCTCGATTGTGGCTCGACAAATGAGGTACGAGTCTTATACATGGAGGCATCTGTCCACGAGAGATCACGAACCCGTGCTGAAAATTTAACAGACACTCAACTTGTGCTTGGTCCAGATGGGAGTACGAGCCCTGTGGATGGATGCTTGTATGCGGGAACGCGATGTATTTGAGAAGTTTCTCGATGGCTGAATGCTATGTGAAATGAAGTTGGCGGAGATCGACCGAAGGCCCACAAATTCGTTGACAGACATCTCGACAATTGAGGTTCATACTCCCTTATTGAAAGTAAGAAATGGCAATGTCATGATTCATAAAGCCATGTATCAGGTTTGCGACTCTCTGGAGAGATGTGAGTCCCGTTTCATCCCCCATTACTTATCGCCCATTTCGACTTCACGAGGATAATTTGCGCACCACTGATGCCGGAGGGCATCTATGTCGTCAGCGCGCGCTTCTGGAGCGAGTCGCGTGGCCCTGGCCTCTGTTTCACATGACGGAAGACCCGCAAGAATACTGAAACTTGAAAGTAGCTGTGGCCCACTGCATCACAGACTCGCGATTTACTTGGCAACCTTAAAAACTGATCATCAAAAAAATCTGTTCGAGATGCCAGGACTCGACCCCGAGTCGAACAGGTGTCCCTCAGAATCCTACTTTTGAAGAATAATGAAGAGAGGCGGTCCAACCGCTATCAAGCCGTTTCTGACTCCCATCTCTCCTTAAATAAATGAGCGATTTAGGTGTGCAAAATCAAGATGCGCAGACACACCAGACCAGATAGGATTGACATGAGGCGCACCTAATTGCATCCCAGCAAGCATGGCCCCACACTCACTGATTAACCTTCGGACTGAACAAGGTATGTAGATGGAAGAACGTCTTCAGCGGTACTTGTGTAGAGCCCTCCTGGAATGCATAGAAATTTAGTACGCTGCGAAAAAAAAAAAAGAAACGAGTACTCATCGAGGACTCGACCCCGAGTCGAACGTGCATCTCTCAATATCATTATTGTTATTTAATATGAAGTGAGGTGCGGTCCCACCGCTAACAGGCCATTCCTACCGTGGATGCGTCCTCGGGTAAGTGAGTGCGAAATTACTCCCGCAACCTGTGGCGCCGTGGAACCGGGACTGGACGGCAGATGGTTGATGAATTTAATGCGCATGCTGCCTTTGATTTGAGTCAGTAATCAGGAACCAGGGAGATTGAAGTATGAAATCACTGGGCCGATGTGGATGCCTTGGACATGAATGAAATCAACATCCGCAGCTTTGAGCGCCTGTGTGAGGCGTTTTCTGAATGCCTGTTTAGTGAGCGGGCGGCGGGTTTTACCGTGCCAATATGAGAAGAGAGCGCTATCGGCCTCTGGTGAATTCACTGCTTTAAAGCAAAGGCTTGTTCTGCTCCTTGACGGAGAGGTGATTGTTCAAGGCGGATTTCGGGTCGGTTGGACCATTCTGTTCTGCCCAGTAGACGCTCTCCCCGTGCGGTGCCGACTTTGTCCAGGGTAAAACAAATTTAGTTTGCTTCCAGCCGTTCCGATCAACAACCTCGCTAACATCAGAGGGTTTGACATGGACAGCGGGATCGAAGGATGTGAGGGCTTTCACAGTGAAATAGCCGCCGCGCAAAGTGGACCAGAATAGAGTAGTGAGACAGCTCCACACCGAGGCGTCGAAAGGGTGCGAGAGGTCGAAATAAGAACGTAACTGACAAAGAATTTCGGTGGTATAAGGCATACGTGCCTGGCGCTTTGAAGAAGGGGGGTTAATCGGTCTGCGGCCCGAAGTAGCGCTTCCAGTTCATGCTCGTTCATTGACCATGGCACTCCATGAAAAATGTGCCATGCACGGACAACTGAGATGTAATTTGAGATGGTTGACCCGGAAAGAAACCCGGCGAGTTCGGAAATGAAAGCCGCGACCGATGTTGGGCTGGCAGGGGCGCGTGACGCCTCTGGAATAGTTTTGGAGTCGCAGAAGACATGCCAGGATAATAGCCCAGAACCGTAAGTGTCCGTTGTGCCTTCGGCCCAAGAATGCGCGAGAACATTAAAAATGCGCACCAGTTTCCCATCTGCCATCGGAAGACCAGAACCGACGGAGGAACGGCCTGCCAGCGGCCGCCAGAGCCGAAGGCGATCTCTGGCCAGAACATGTGGACGAAGAGGGGATGGTTTTGGTGTGAGACTTGGTTTGTATGGATGTCCGCGTGGAGAACTTGAGATCCACATGGTTGCGTCAACACAATGTCTACCAGTGTAATTGATCTCGAAAGAGGTCGTCGGCGCGGGTATCAAACCATGAATTTGCAGCGGTAATCGGCGGCGCTGTCTTTCGACGTCTGATGGCGTTCTCGGCGTGTGTCCATGGGGCGTCAAAGTCAATGATGTGATTTGAGAGGGAAGAGGGTATGTTAACGGGGGGTAAGAGAAGCGAACACGACGGATATCTCCCGCGCGAGGGACCGTCAGCGGGGTTTGAGGCGGTTGGACCATATCTTTTTGTTCTCGTTTGATTGACTCAGAAATTAGGGAATTACCAAGGACTCGCCGTGAATGAATGTAGTAATTCGAGTCTGGGAGGAATTGGTGGATCCTCCGGAAAACTACATTGGTTTCGCGATTGCGGCTGCGGTAGTTCCACCAACCCTCAACAAGTCCGGGAGTGGCCGGTGGCGCACTGGTTGAACCAATGATGGCGTAAGTGAGAAGCTCGAAACCGACGGCCTCAGCCCAGCCGATGTCGCGATCTCCGTTGTCCCACCCCGGCAAGAGGCGCCATGCGTGCCAGCGGCCCCGGATGACGATCGCAATTCCGGTACCTGAACTGGCATCCGAAAATGCGGCGCAGTCAAAGACCTCACATGGTCCTGCTATGGGACGAGAAAGGATGGGGCGGGATTGGGTTGACTGTCGCCAACAGAGGTCGTCTGAAGTTCCGACAGGTGGGGTACGCGGCTTGTGAGGACTGTCGTGGAAGATCCCCAACATGGCTTCCAAGTTGGTCAGGTAAGCAGCCCATTGGGATAATGAGTGCTGTATGGATAAGCTTCCCGCACAGTTCCTTGACCACGCCTGTTAATCTATCCCCCCGGACTGGTTTGTGCGACGGGCCAACATTATAGTGGAATTCCACCCCGGGAACGTCTCCGGTGGGTATCACTGCGTTCCGGCCCCTTGTAGGCACACCCTTGCCTATGTTCGTCTACGTTCGGCTACATGGGTCAAACTGCGTCGATCGCCGTAGGCAAGGGGACATCGGCACAGCCCTGCCTACGTTCGCCTACGTTCGGCTACGTCAACGTACGTCACGTAGACATACTTCGCCTAAGTTTGTCCACAGCCGTAGACACACCTTGGTCTACCTTGGTCTCCCCAAACTTCGAATTAACCTCTATCTCTGCCTTTAAAATTAGTTCTTTGCTCTTTCCTTTCCTTTTAATACCTCAAAGCCTTGCTCAACCAGTTTCACACCCGCCAATCAGACTGAGAGGCATCAGGCATTAATCTTTTCTCATCAGCCCTTAGGTGCTCAATTACTCTTAGGCACTCGACAAGCACTCGCAATGACACCAAATTTGATATACCACATTGGTTTACATCCAGCTACGGTTCGTCTACATCAGTCTACCATGGTTGACCAACGTAGGCATATGTAGACCAACATAGACTCACGTACACCAATAGTGTCTATATGATGTAGGCATGTGTAGGCAAACAGCTCTGTCTACGTGTTGTCTACGCCGGTAGACACAGCATGTGCCTACATGGGTTCGGAATGCAGTGTATGTACCAATTTTGAACTCCCCGACTCCTAATATTCTTCCAAGGCCACCCCGCGCCATCCCGCAATCTCATTGAGGAACGTTGGTATGATAAGCTGAAATTTTCGATAGCCAATTCTGCGTTGACAATGTCAACGGCGACGGCAACGCCAAGCCCAGTGACAAGTGAATGATGGCATCAAACGATGCCAAGGACCCTAAGAGTATCGCTGAGGACCATGCAGTGCTCTGAGGGCATTTGGAGTAGTAGGAGAGAGGCTCTGAGACATCTGGTTACAGTGGGAGAGATGAGTGTAAAAGGACACCAGCACAAGGCAATCCACGCGTAAGTCAAACAAGTCAACCCACCCAAATTCAAACTCCGCTTGGTGCGAGGTCTTCATCGCGTACAACCTTCTTAGAGGCTTTGAATGCTGTGAGAGGCTTCAAGGACAGAGTCGAGCCGACTTGAGTAATTCCAAAGGACTTGGCATCTTCTTCCACACCAGCGCGCGTGGCCTCAGCGTCGATTCAACCCTCCTTCGTCCAGTACCAAAGCTCGACATACTCCTTGGCGTCCAATTTCTTCTTTGCAAAGTTGGATGCCCGAGGGCCGAGGAAGTCAGGGATTACGAGAGCGGAGTCGAAAGAGCCCAACTTCGGCTTCTTCTTCTCCGCCTCGACACGCTCGGCCTCAGCGGTGGCTTCGGCGGCCACCCGTTTCGCTTCGGATTGCGCGGCGCGAGCCACAGCGTCCTCAGCGGCCTGTGCTGCGTCTACCTGCACTTCTGCATCCCAGGTAGTCTTGTGGGCGTCTCTTTCCGTGTTCCAGGCATCGGACAACTGGGAAGCGGCCTCAGCATTAGTGAGAGGGGCCGCGGCTGGATCTCCCGCAACAATGAAGTTGCGAATCAATTGGAAGGAGGCCGAAGAATAGTCGGGGCAGGATTCCAGGGCTGGGTCAAGGGTAAGGCAGGGTGCTGCCATTGGGGTTGTAGGATGAGGGGATTCAGATAAAAGGAAAGCTGAGAACTTGTGTTGAGCCCAGGGAGACTTTACGATGAGCAGGATGTAGCGAGAAGAGAAAAGATATAGGGGCTACAGCACTGCCATCATACATAGACCACATTCTTGGGTCAACGATCGTACCTCACGAGACCATAGAAAACAATGGTTTCCAGCGCCTTTTTGAATTTATGCCCGGCTTTCAGATCCAGGTCTCAGTGTCTTTTCGTCGCAACCATACGAATGTTAACAGTAAACTAGTCACAATGATGCCCTCCGCAGTTATCCCACCTCGTTATTTCACCCTCAAAATCCCCCCCCAGAAGCAAGTATCATTCCTTCCATTGCCGTTGTCCATGCAATGGTTTACACCGCAATCTTGAATAAACTGAATAAAACCATTGTTTCCGCCTATGCAAGCAAACAGGACACTTTGCCCATTATCCACCGTCTTTTTCGTGGGACTAGAAGGAAATGGAATTAATGCGGGGAAATAGAGCGTATTAAATTCTTACCTGCAACCCGTTGTGAGCGGACAATTCAGGTATAACAGCATATGGTTCCTGAACCCATAGAAAATTACTTTGGGCTACCCCGGGTTCTAATAGCGTTCTCAGAATCTTCTGCTTCGTGCGGCCGCTCCTGAACCCATAGAATTACTCTATCCCAGGTTCTAACAGCGTTCTTAGAATCTTCTGCTTCGTGCGGCCGTCGACAAAAAATGATATGCCCTTGTATAAAAACTGTTCTCCCCAGGAACCAACATACCTGCTAATCCTCGCAATACACTCAGTATGAAGTTCATTCTCCTCTCATCCATTCTTGCCCTTGCTGTTGGCATGACTGCTGCCGATAACTGCAATGTCCCCCTCCGGTACTGTGGCCACTCATTGATTGCCAAAGGTTTGGACTGAATCCATGTCCCCACTTCTTTTGTGACTTCGGGGTGTCCTGTTCACCCGTGTAGCTACCTTGGCACGAAAACATTGATAAGCCAGAAAATGGAACACTAGTGAAATAGGCGCAATTCTGTGATTTTACTATGTTCTATGCACATCTAAGGGGTAACATGAGTCCCAAATGGTTATCCATAGGCTTAACCCACGAAGGACCACAGCGAGTCCGTCCGAAAGGGTGACTGACCAGAAACACAAATACTGGTTTAGCTCCTTAAACCAACGGATTTATTATATACTAGTCAATCTTCGAGATTTAGGCTACAGTGGGGTCTACAAGGCAGGGAATATAAAATAGCATCCACTCTGAGGGCTCGTACCAAAAGACGGCTACGTTAAACCATGGGTTTAGCCATTTGTTGTGGGGACTTTGCGTAATTGACGCGGCGCGACGAGTCACGTGATGAGGTCGGCTCGGGACGGATTAACCGGCAACGGTTAATCCGGTCACTTACTAAACCGATCAATGTTATCAATCCCAATCGGGGTTCCTAATTGAGATCTGCGTTTAATGTGATATAACTCAGCAACCACTTGGCGGATTAGGGGAGTTGGGGGCTCTATCGAAAGCTAGAGTCCAGTGCTTTCAGAATCTGAAGGTCCTGTTCAGGGGACACCAAAGACGCGTTTTAACTAATAATCCAAAGTTAACATGCGGTGGATTAAAGGTTGGCGTGCAACGATCGGAAACGTAGGGGTAGATCAGTAGATCCTATACATAATGCGGACACGTGCATACCCGATGATAAGCAGTGAATGAACACACCTATGAAAATGCTATATTTTTCGCTTTTCAAATGTGTAGTTCATTCCTATTGTATCATTTACTAGAGGCAGTACTAAGAACCCGAAGTAGCTGGCCTGTGGCCAGCATCACAAGAGCAACGGGACAACACCCTGGTGGAAGCCAGAGGTGTTTCTGACATGGTCTCGCTCCGAAACGTGTAGGAGAATGTGTAGCCCAACCAAACCAGAGGGTGATTCGTTGGTATCGCTAGTTTCGGTAGTTTCGACAACCGAAACGTCGAGAACCAAAGTAACGAGCAACTATATGATTGTCTATTTGGTAGTATCGACGCGTTCGCGTCGATCCAGGTGACGTGAGGGACACAGAGGCAGTGTTTCCATTGTAGCCAAGGCATCGGTTACTCAGCAACGGACATCAGAGTGGGATAGTAAGCGAAGGGGACCCATGATCGTCGATCCCGGAGTTCCCAGGACTTCCCCTTTGGGTGATAGGAGCGTTCTGGAGTATCCATCCTGAATCCACACTGGAAGTGGGGTATCATTCGAAGCCTACATGGCTGGAGACTCTAGTTTCCATGAAGACCTTCGAGGGATACTCCCAAAAAGCAAGTTACATTGCAAAAGGATTACATGGTGGTTGATGCCTAAGCTGCCATCAATCCACCATGTGCAGAATCTTACCAAGGAACAGTCGGAATATACCCGGAATGGCGTGCTCAATGCCCCTGACCAATAGGACTCGTTATATTTTAATTGCCAAGACAGATACACAGATTGCGAGGCAGTTAAATGGACCTTTTACTTAATTCTTTCTTTGTCATAGTCATATTTTGGATTGTATAAGTAGCTAGAGGTGTTTCTAGGGTCGGTACGGAATCCTCCCCCCCACTAGTAAGCCTTGTGCTTGCGCCTGGGAGGATTCTAGTTGATCTTCGGACACCTACCAACACCAGTTTGTAGGAGTTGGAATATCACAGTTGCTGGATTGGATAAAAACGTCTGAGCGTGGCTCTTGAATCGTATTGAATCGTTGGAAGTTATAGAATCGCCGGCCTTGGGTCTTGAATCGTTGGGAATCGTATAGAATCGCCGGTCTTGGACCTTGAATCGTTGGGAATTGTTTGGAATCGTCTGTCTTGTTGCCTGGAACCACCACCATCTTTGTCAAAGCTTTGCGGAACTTTCAGTTTCGCTTTGGAATATTGGTGAACCTCACGGTTCCCTTCATTCCAATAAACTCTATCTGTGTTGTTTGCGTTGGAAACTTCAGAATCCTTTTGGATCCTTAGTTTCCATCGTCATAGTCGGTCATAACTGACTCAAGTCTTGGTGTCCGAAACAGATATCCTTTGGGATCTCTTAGTTTCGTACATAACAAACACTTGCTACGTCTTACAACGACTTCTTGAATTAAACTTTCTCCCGATCAACCTTAACAAGGCTCTGAATCAGGACTGACACTCGTCTGGTACCTCTGGAACGAATTTTACACCGCACTTGCTGCATACTATTGGTTGTTTGGGATTAGATTCGTCTGTTCCATCCGATTCTTTGGTTGTAGTATTTTGTTTTGGCTGTTTCTGTTAGTTTCCATCCTAGGTTCGGAGCTCACTTATCACCGACTAAGCTACCAGAACTAACACATGTATACCCGGTAGTGTAATCACCATAGTGTAAGAGTTTTAGTGTACAGTATATAAGGAGGACGGGTTTTAGTAGTACGGCACTGAATCGGGAGTCCCTGCTGGAGCCAGTGCCTAAACGGTATCTGTCTCGTCTCAGGTCATCCAAGTTCGGGGCTTGCTTCTTAAACCAATACTCTTAGAGTTTGTGTTTTAAAGTTTCAAGTTTATAAAGAGTTGATTGTTGCCTTTGGATTAACGTCCACTGTTGGATTTGAGTTTGGGATCGTCGGAATATTGGTCTTGTCAGAGCTATTGGTCTTGTCAGAGTTATTGGTCTTGTCAGAGTCATTGGGATTGTTGGATTATTGGCTACCAGAACCAGTGTTGTTCTGTGTGCAAAGCTGAGAGGCTTGTATCTAAAAACCACTTGTAGAAAAGAGCATTCTTACCCAAGAATCTTAATTCTGCTAGTTTGCGCACTTTGGGGAAAAGCTCGGTTTAGAGTAATCCACAAAGCAACCAGCAACAGGAAAACTTAAACAGTGTTCCTTGGACCTTTCTAAAAGTGTCCTAAAGACTTGTAACTCATCGGACATCATCTAGACGTTCAACAAGGAGGAAAGGAGACATATTCAGTTGATAGTTGTGGTCTAATACATTATTCTACGGAATAAGTGTATTACTGCATTCTGTCCGTTGGGTTTGAGCTTACTAGTATACCTGTCGTAGATACCGAGCAACCCTTTCAACGTCTCAACAAACATCTGGAAAAAATACAAGTTTATGAATCCCATACAGGAAAGTACCAGCCTCAGATTGATCAGAATCTTTTCGATAACAACCACCTCACGGTGGATAATGGGCAAAATGTCCTGTTTGGTTACATACACTGCGTTCCGACCCGTCCTAGACTCAGCTGAGGCTAGGTTATGTAGGTTGTGCTATATGGCACCTTCCTCTCCCTTTTCAACAATACTTCTACCCTCACAACACTCACCTCCCCAATTTTCACCAGCCCACTCACCCACGGCACCAGCACCGGCGCCCACATAGACAACCTTGAGTTGGAGCTGAAGATCCTGCACTTGCAGTTGGATGGTAACTGCAGCGCATATGCACGGGATGCGGCAAGGAGAGCATTTGTTGACCGCCTCACGCCTGCGGTGGCGGGCCTTGTTGTATTTGTTGATGGGAACGGAATGTCACTTGTTTACGCGGCTTTTAAATTTACGAGGGTGTGCTGGGACTAGGAGGCACACGGTGATGAGCACTGCTACTCGCTGAGCCCGGAATTACCCGATTCGGCCCGATCCCTCTGCGCGAAAACACAAACCACAATTGTTCCGGGGATCGTCATCAGTAATATCTGCCGCGGAATTATATGCGCGCATCGACGAAGGCCAGTGATCAACACCGATGATCTTTGGTGGTTGTCGGCGATCGCAGGTGCCCACCGGTCATCATCATTACATAGTGGAGATCGGCAACTTGTATGTGTTTGAAAGGCATCTTCTTGACCCCTATCGAGCTTCATCGACAATCCCACGCGCCTTTCGTACCCCCTCGATCGAACCGCTGCGTCGCTCTCACAAAAGGCCCGCCTCCTCCGTTCACCGCCCCGCCACCATCTTCACCCTTCCATACATTCTTGGAATAGTAAGAGATCGACCAGGATACTGTCGCCCTCGACCCGATTCGCGTCAAAGTCTCCGTGCCTTCGTTGCTGTCTTGCAAATTTGAAACCCGCTGACCCACGTGGAATATCCACCGCCCGCTTTCAGGTTCCTGGAATGGAATGTAAAGCAACTAACCTCGAACAAGCCGTATCCTGAACCGTTCGATGCCGTTCGTTTGCCCTCACTTGCTCATATCCGCAAATCTTATCGAGTTTCTTTCTCAGGGAATTTCCTGTCAATGAAAGCCTGTTTTCTCCCGGGAAGTCCCAAGAGAAGATACACGGTTTCAACTCGACCAAAAGGTTGATTCTATTCGAGTTACAGCAATAGAGAGCTTGAAGCCGCATGTGGAAATCCAATTTGATGTTACTGAGAAACCAAGTCGATGGAAGGGTAGTTAGATCCAAGGACAAGTACAGGTCGGTCAAGAAATCTCATTTGTGCCTCCACTGTTGTGTGCAAGATGCGAAAAGTATGGGAAGTCTGAGTGGAGCTGGACTGATGACTGGAAAAACGGCCCCCCTAGGTTGCGCATCGGCCAGATACCCATTTGGATGAATGCAATACAGTGTCACGGAGACCGGAGGGAGCATTGACCTCACACAAACATAGAGGGAACACGGCAAAAATCTTGTAATTTTGCGCAATGCCCAAAAGCCGCATGCGGCTCGTGCGGCTTTTGCGCAAGCTCTCTAATGTCCCAGAAGCGTGTTACGATGAGGAAATTTGTGCTTGATTCTTGTATTCTCCCTGGAATTCCCTGGCCCGTCTTCGAGCACTAATCGGTCTTCTTCTTGAATCAATTCCCACTCTGCAGCGGACCCTCGCTCGGGCCAGCGTCCCAGCCGCGGCGCCTGCTCTGATACACCCGACTCATATCTTAGCGCTTTAAAACCTGGTCTTCAAGTTTCCCAAATAGTTCGTAAATTACGGGCCAGTTCAGATCTACAAGATCTAAGAACTGTCTCGTGACGTGGGACTTTCTCGTAGTTGATCGCCGAAGCTCTTTAAGCTGCTCGATCAACGTTAGACAAACCCCCTATTTATCTTGGGCTCAGTTTTGTGGGCAGACTGGTGCCTGTACACTCTGGAGAAAGCCGGGTGACTGTACACTTTTGAGTGTAGAAAAAAGAAAATCCAAACAAAGGACCACAGCGAAGGGTTGGTTGGGTTTGGGTTTGGGGCACGCACATCAATTGGGAGATTGGGCTCTGGCATTGTTGGATTGAGTGGAGCATGGGTGGTCGAAATTGGAGATTGCGAGGGCTGTTTTGTAACTTTTGTCTGATCGGAATCGGAATCGTACCGGGCCTCGCCAGAGAAACAAAATCCAGAAAAGTAAAACAAAAGAAGCTTGATTCCAGTTCCGACTCATCGCTTGGGAGACGATCAGATAGGTAGGAAGGGTGGGTGGAAGTAAAGAAAAAGGAACGAGAGAAAGGGCAATTCGAGCTATGGAATACAAACGTGAGCGTCAGCATCAGCGCAATTGGAATTGGAATTAGAAGTGGGGCATCTGCTTAAGATACGAGTAATAATCTCGGGGAGAGGGAGCCGATTATATTCTTTCTGAGCCACTGATTGCACCGGTTTGACATTACTTTCTGTTACCCTACGCATCACTTTTGCCTTCGTGTCCTTATGGTGGCATACGCGATTGCTACCCAAGTGTTGACAGACAGCTTCACGCCTATCAGCTTCATTCGCGGTGGTACGTGCACAACTACTTGGTCGACTTCCTGGCGCCTCCACCCCTAACCCGGTTGCGCTCGCAGCTGCATTTATTCGACTGCCCATATCTTCTCCAACGTCCAATGTTACTGCCACCTATAGAAATTGAAGATCGGGAGTTTAGAGGGCCCACCCTGGAGTTGGGTAAATTCACCCGATGCAAATAACCCTAAGAGTACCAGACCTTCTAAATTCGACATCATGTACAGTAGGCATCATGCCGCTGAATCTCGGTGCAGCAACATACAACCTGGTGGTGATCATTGGTGAGAAGGCAGCGTTGATCATCGCGGAGGAGCTGGGGATTCAGGCTATATGAGCAAGGTTACAGCCAGACGTGAGTAATGTAATTGACAACAAATATATGATTTTTTCTTGGTACAAGTCTATCATTTCGTGGTCTAGCGCCTAACTGGCTAGTAACACTGCTTTTGCCCTTTCCAACTGTTGTTGATTACCTATGGCCATTCACTCACCAAACACTTGAGAGTTGGTTGTGAGAAGGCTCCAAGTCCGCAAAGCTCCAGGCTACAGCCCATAGTGCACAAACGGCACCCAACGACGGAAGCTCATACCTGGTTCATTTCTGAGTCTCAAGATGGCAAAATGAAGCGCTTCCGCGGCTGTGGTAAGATCAGGTAGCATCGGAGGTGTGGTGCTAGGATCACAGTCCTTGAACAGATATTCATAGAATGCGTTGGCAACCGTGGGACCGTCCAAGTCATTCATTGTCCTGCATTTAAGGTTAGCTTTGGTTATCACACGCATCTGTATCTCACCACATTGTCGCAATAACACCTCGGAATCCGGCGAATAGCAGGGCGGCTGCGAGATGCATTGCTTCATCTGGTGTGCTTTTGTCACCCTTTGCAGTTTCGCATGCACTGAGGAACGCCAATGACATGGACTTTCTACTCCTTTCATGAATGTCATTATCCTGCCTTTGCATGATTTGTGACACTTTGAGGCGCCCATCTGCAAGCATGAGTCCACTATCAAGTGGACTGCTCGAGTCTTGAACACCATGACATGCAAAATGAACAATAGATGACTCCTGCAAATGTTTTAACACGTCAGATCCATTCGAGCCTTTGAGAGTCGTAATCCATTTATTTGGAACATGACGCTTGATTTCGGCCATTTCTGCCACTGTTCCAGGTAGACTGGAGCATCCCAGAGCATTTGGCTCAATGACAACTGTCATTTTGAACACAGTGCTCTGGGCTGGATGGTCAAGCAAAGCCATGAGGGTAGGTGTGTAAGATGAGATCGCAAAATTTGAAACACATTCAGTTATTTCATCATTGTAGACCCCGGCGGCATGGATAGGAAGGAAGGCAAAAGCTCCAGTGGGACACCACCACAAACGAGATGGATGTTCGGATTTCTGCGGCAGATGTGAGAAAGTACAGAGAGATTACAAGTGAACTCACATTCAAATTCAGCGCCTCAATCACTGGCTTTACAATGCTGAACCAGAGCTCTTCCAAAAGCCGGCCAAGAATGGC
The DNA here is from genome assembly GCA_029378395.1 of Mycena leptocephala. Classification (NCBI taxonomy): domain Eukaryota; kingdom Fungi; phylum Basidiomycota; class Agaricomycetes; order Agaricales; family Mycenaceae; genus Mycena; species Mycena leptocephala. Next base: position 32,811 of record JARJLF010001572.1, on the reverse strand, counting down.
CTCAGGATCCAAATTTACACGGCCTTCAACTCCTCCGATGAGTCGAGCTTCCAGGTCTACAAGATCCATAGTACTGCTGCGATTTGGCCGAGCATCCAAAAGATTTAAGATGTCCTGATGCCTATCATGTGAAAGAATGCGAGGGAGATCTGCACATAGATTGACTTTTTGAGGGGTCCAATCGGGTAGCTCAACATGTTTAACATCCCCAAACTGTTTGACAATCAGAGCTGAACAGCTTGATTCTCTGGCAAGCAGAATAATAACAGGTCCAGACACCGCTGCCTGACGTAGGGAAGCCAACTTTTTGGGCTGCAGGAAGTCCTCAAAGCCGGTCAGATTTCGAATAGCTTTGACAGTCTTTGTCCACTCTTCATTTAATCGGCGACACCGGAGTCCTTGAGCTTCAATTGACATGCGGTGATACTGGCTCATCTCCATGTACCATGAATTGTCTCGAAAAGCAGAATTCTCCAATTCACGAGAGATATTGAGGAGCCTACCAGTCAGGTCAGGATCTACAACTGCCAATTGATCAAGGGGGCTTCGAAGCTGAAGTGCCTGTGACCAGAAGATGGAGCGGCTTGCCTCCAGAAACTCCAAAGCAAGATCATTCCGATTGCGGCCAATAGCAGAGGTTGCGGAGTTCACTGCGATAGAGGTGACCTTTGGTCTTGTCAACCTTTTTTGACGAGACTTAAGATCAAGATCAAATGCTGCGAGTCGGGGAAGGAGGTTAATAGACAGCTGATAAGCCTCCAGACAAGTAGAATGATTATGCTTTGTTGCAATTTCAGCCCACTGCAGAGAAGAAGAAAACTGAGAGAGTGGGGGTGAAAACACATAGGTTGCGGCTTCTCTGTGCAGTGTGATTGCATCGTCAATGTCGCCAGGATTACCCTGCTGCTCAAAACGAGCCTGGATTGCACTAGCGAAGTTTTCGAGTGAGATACCGCGGTTAGGATGTGGGTGGGGGTGGAGCGCAAGAGCTTCTCTGTGCAGTGCAATTGCCTCATCAATGTTGCCCGGATCCCCCTGCTCCCCAAAGCGAGTCTTGATCGCATTGGCAAGGTTATTGAGCGAGGCGCCACGGTTGGGATGTGGGTGGGGACGGAGCGTGAGTGCTTCTCTATGCAGCACAATTGCCTCGTCAATGTCACCGGGATCACCCCGCTGCTCAAAGCGGGTCTTGATCGCACTGGCGAGATTGTTGAGGGAGCTGCTATGGTTGGGATGTGGGGTGAGGTGGAGTGCAAGGGCTTCTCTGTGCAGCAAAATTGCCTCATTAATGTCCCTGGGATTAACCTGCTCCCCAAAGCGAATCACAATCGCACTGGCAAGGTTGTTGAGTGAGATGCCGCGGTCGGGATGTGGGTGGGGGCGGAGTATGAGTGCTTCTCTGTGCAGTGCAATTGCCTCATTGATGTCGTTGGGATCGCCCCGCTGCTCAAAGCGGGTCTGAATCGCACCGGCAAGGTTGTCAAGGGAGCTGCCACAGTTGGGATGTGGGGTGGGATGGAGTGTGAGTGCTTCTCTGTACAGCACAATTGCCTCGTCAATGTCACCCAGATTCCCCCGCTCCCCAAAGCGACTCGCAATCGCACTGGCAAGGTTATTGAGCGAGGTGCCACGGTTGGGATGTGGGTGGGGACGGAGCGTGAGTGCTTCTCTATGCAGCACAATTGCCTCGTCAATGTCACCGGGATCACCCCGCTGCTCAAAGCGGGTCTGGATCGCACTGGCGAGATTGTTGAGGGAGCTGCTATGGTTGGGATGTGGGGTGGGGTGGAGTGCAAGTGCTTCTCTGTGCAGCACAATTGCCTCGTCAATGTCGCTGGGATCACCCTGCTGCTGAAAGCGGGTCCAAATCGCAGTGGCCAGGTCATTGAGTGAGTTGCCACGATTGGGATGTGGGGTGGGGTGGAGTGCAAGGGCTTCTCTGTGCAGCGCAGTTGCCTCATTAATGTCCCTGAGATCACCCTTCTGCTCAAAGCGAGCCGTGATTGCAATAGCGAGGTTGATGAGGGTGCTACCACGGTTGGGATGTGGGTGGGGGCGGAGTGCAAGTACTTCTCTGTGCAGCACAATCACCTCATCAATTTCACCAGGATCATCCCGCTGCCGAAGGCGAGCCTGGATAGCACTGGCGAGGTTTACAATGGACTCGCTGCGGTGAGGATGTGGGATAGGATGCAGAGCTAGGGCTTCCCTGTACATCAGGATGGCCTCGTCGAGATCGTTGATATCACCCCGTTCCTTGAACCGCGTCTGGAGTACATTGGCCAGCCTGCTGAGAGAGTAGCAGCGTTTGGGATCCGGGGCGACACGGCGCACGAGAACTTTTCTGTATAGTATGATGGCTGTGTCGATTCCGCTAGTATTTGCCCATTCCTGGATGGCTCTGTGAGCCGCACTTCTGTGGGGCTGCCAGCAATCTACACCGGAATCCAGTCCCTGAGTATCCTGTGTCAATGATTTCGTTCCAGCCATATCCAGAAGTTAGTGACAGCTCACAATCATAGCCATCAAAGTGGGTTCTGACGTCTCGAGAGCGGCATTGGTTCCCTATTTACTCCGTTAGGAAAACTTGCAGCAGCTCGATGTAGAAAAGCCATACGTTTTTCATTGATAGTGGAAAGTCAGGAGAGAGTGGGCGTATCCCACGCAGGAACCTGATATATATATCCTCCACATACTTGACATATCAACATTGCTCGCGGTAGAGTTTTTCCGCCGACAGTGGCATTTTCTGATCTTCCGCTTCGTGGTTTTGATGACTACATAGGTGATAAAAGGAGGTAGATCTGGGGGGATGAGTTTATTGGAGCGATAGGCGCCCCGCAATGCAGAAACTGGATAACCAGGGATCCATTGGCGATAAAGGGAAGTAGATCTAGGGGATGAATTTGTTGAAGAGATGGGAGCATCCAGAAAACTGGATGGGCAGGGATCGAGTAGCGTAATAATGGAGCAGTGCCGAACGTGCCGATTATGATCATTGGGGCCAAAGTCCCGGGGAAGCGCCGTTTATTGAGCGCTTTCAAAGGTCTGCATCGAGCGCTTCCAAAGTTTCGGGGTGCTACTGCTATAAGCGGAGTTTAAGGGGTTCAGACGGACATCGGTAATTTTATAAAGAGAGAGAAGAGAAGAGGCAAGGGCCGCTTTGCGGCCTACCACTTCGGTCAAACTTCGGTTAAGTAATTAGCGCCAGAATGGGTGCTAAGTTAGAGGTTTAACGCTCAAAGAGACAGAAGTCAGATCCCCACTTGGCACTGTTATGTGAGGACAGGGTCCAAATGCTTTTAATTAGATCCTTGTCGGAGAGAGTGCAGCGCCGAACAAAGAGAGCTTCTAGAAGCTGCCCTATTCTTAAAGTAGAAGAGCAGATGATCAGAGCAGAACTGGAGCCATGGAGATACAGTGGGAAATGATGATAGGATGACTGAGATCGACAAAAAGAGTAAGATGCCTGGACCGAAGTCAATAGCGGAAACTGAAATTTGACAGCGGAGCTTGAAAAGGCTTCGGACAGACATGGCCGCACTGGGTCTTCTGCCTCCTGGCCTCCCCGTTCAAGAGATATGGGACCAAATCCTCGGCCTCCTTGATTGCACTAGGGACCTCAAATCCTACTGAAACGTTGCACCAGGGTGCGGCCCCCCCCCCGTTATCAAGCCCATAGAAACGTGAATCTGTCCTTCAATTTGTTCCAACTTCCCTTAATTTGGAGCAGTGATGCACAGAAAGTAAGAGATCTACGCCAGTATTGCTGAATCAATGAGACCTGAAGGAAGAAAACGTGAGGATGCACTCGGAGCCAAAAGTCCAAACTACGCAGAGTGAAACAGCACCGAGCTTACATCGTGCACAACGAGGCGCCAGCATTCGTTGGGACGAACATAAAACATTGAAAATTGGAACCCACGGCTCGATCCCGAGTCGAACGGGTATCGCCCAACAGATCACAGACGTCCAGTATGAAGTATGTCTTTTTGACCCCTAAGATATTGCTATGGATATGAACCTGATCTAGGATGTGTTTGGCCCCCACTTGAGCGTTGGACTGTGAGTTTTGACCCCTCGTATACAGTGGAAGATCAAATTTATGAAATAGCGGTATTCTTCTCACTTTAAGACTTGAAGAATTTTAATTGACCTGTAGGAAGTCGCTCGTGAAGTATCAGAGGCCCAAAGTCTTGTTGTTCTCCTCTGTTCTTGGAATCTTCTGCTTTGTGCGGCCGTCGACAAAAAATGATATGCCCCTGTATAAAGACAGTTCTCCCCAGGAGCCAACATACCTGCTAATCCACGCGATACACTCAGTATCAAGTTCATTCTCCTCTCATCCATTCTTGCCCTTGCTGTCGGCATGACTGCCGCCGATAACTGCAATGTCCCCCTCCAGTACTATAGCCACTCATTGATTGCCAAAGGTTTGGACTGCATCCATGTCCCCACTTCTTTTGTGACCTGAATCCCATACAGGATGGCAACTATCAGCCTCAGATCGATCAGTGTCTTTTCGATAACAACCACCTCACGGTGGATAATGAGCAAAGTGTCCTGTTTGGTTCCATAAGGGGACCCAACGGTGTTATTCAGTTTCTTCAGGATTGCGGTGTAAACCGTTGCAAGGACAACGGCAATGGAAAGAATGATACTTGCTTCTGAGGGTGAAATAACGATGTTGGATAACTGCGGAGTGCATCATTGTGACTATTTTACTGCCAACATTCATAGACTCGAACCAGTCGTTATTCTGACTATTGATGACAATCGATCAATAGGGCAGCTGAATAACGACTGGAGCGGAATCACCGGTGACATGGAGACTCGGAGATTGCCGAGAATCTTTTTGTGACTTCGTCAAAATTTCGATAGCCCAATGTAAAAGTATTTTGTATCGAAGATCTGAAGAGACAGTTTTGTAGCGCCGAAAATTCTAAGACTCGTGATGTTCTCGGAATTTTAATAGTGAAAAAACTGACCTTTCAATATGTGTTTTAGTGTCCGCCGTCTATTTAGGGGCTATTTACCATCTTTGACTTTAGACTCGCTGAAAATGCCATTCAAGCGGGGGGATCCGGACTCAGACTATGACAAGAGTTTTGTACCACCTCCAAAGCGTCTCAAAAGGGCTTTCAGCCTGCCGCCAAGCTCTCCGCCGCCAGTTAGCTCCGATGATGAATCTCATGTAGAGCAAGACGTAGAGGCAGCCACCCCGGACGCGCAGCCAATGACACCAGATGGAGAGGGTCCAATGGAGGATATGGAGTCTCTGGAACGTCTCCCAGCCCTCTTCCCCTCCCCGAGCCTTGTTGCCTCGGGGAGTGGTCAATCTCCCGGGCTGCATTCACCTCATCGCCGTACACAGCGTGCAGAATCATTGGAACCCCAGGGGTCGGATCCCATGTCTGTGGTGGATGTTACGCCACTGAAACCGAAGACCAGACGAGGCCGGCCTCCACAAACGCCGCAGACCCGCCTTCTCCGGCAGACTGTGCGGAAATTCGGCTCCAGTCAAGACAGTCCCAAAAAGCGCCAATATAATCAGGCACTGGAGGAGCTGGAGCAAAAAGCAACTGCCCGCTCTGCTGCGAAGGAAAAGTTGGCCAAGGAGAATGCAGAAGCGAAGGCACGCGAAAAGATGCTTGCGGAAGAAAGAGCAGCAAAAGAAGCCGCAGAAATGCAAGCAATTATCGACGCCGAAAATACCAAACGAGCGCAGGAGGTCCTCAGACTTCTCACAGCCAGCGACGCCGATGGAGGCTTCGACTTTAACAGCCTTGAGGAATTTTTCGACGCGCTTAGGCGCAAGGGCGGAGATGCCACGATATCTTCATTAATTACCAGATACATCAATCGCCACGGTTCGGAGCACGCGAAGGCCATGTTGAGGCTTTCGAAAGAGGCGAAGGAGGAGTACATTTCAGATGCGCTGGAGGAAATATTCCAGCGGGAGGGCCGCGCAATCCAAGCCATTTTAACTCGGGACTCAACGACAACTGTAACAGACCTCTTGAAAGATTTTTCCATGGAACAGCTTGCAGCAGAGATCGAACCGGCGGCGCCACACTTGTGGGCTGCCCTGACTGTGCTCGCCGACCCAGACCAGGCCACGCGGAGAGATGCAGATGGTGAAAGTAGACGGCACAAAGGCCTGGTCGGTACATTCAATTCCGGAATTATTTTCTCTTCTCACGCTGTATCGATAGGTCTTCACAACCATCTGTGCACTCATTAGTGTCCTGCGATCTCAGAAAGCGAATAATTTCCAGCTGGTCATCTGTCTATTCCTCCTCGGTTCCGGCGCGTCGAAACGAGAGATGGAAGTGCTTGCACATGCCGGGCTGTCGGTATCCTACACGAGCATTAGATAGGTTGCGCACGAGCCGCATGCGGGTTTTGTGCATTGTGCAAAGCTGCACGGCAAATTTGAAATCTGCGAGATTCCAATCAACTATTGTAATATAAGTGTACCTGAGGTGAAGGAGAGGCGCTGTGGGGAGAGGGAATATCCTGGGCACCACCGTTGCTGCGTGGCATACATGAAAGTATCGGAAAAGTGAATGATGTTTTTTGATGCCTGAAAAATCCGGCCTGCCATGGGTGCACATCCAAAACACAACACTCCCGGGAGTGGAATATGAGATTCAGGAGGCATTAAATGGTACTTCGAAAGACAGGAACCAAGACCAGTGAAGAAAAGGCCGCGGCTTTGCACAATGCCCAAAAAGCCGCATGAAGCCGCATGCGGCTGTGCGGCTTTTGCGCAACCTATCTATTATAACCCACGTTAAACAACTGTCGAAAGAGGGATTGGCAAAGATCCACGAAGTCGTCAGATCGTGCATGGTCCAAATTGTATGGGACAACTTGAATATTGCATTCAAAGTCTCTGCGCAACGCCTCCATGCCAAGAGTCATTTTGATAGCGGCACGACGTCCACCATGATACCAGTTTTTGACCCTTCAACTGGCGGCCATGCTCCTCACGGGACTCTACCTCTCAATATGAAGCCTCCGCGTGAGCGTACTCTTCCTGTACTTGACTGGTCTCCAGAGGATGTTCTTCCTTCCCCCGAAAGTGCTGCGCAGCTTTCAAGCAACTGCTTCTGGCAGCTGAAGCGCTTGGCTCTGGAACACATACCTGATGTTTCAGGTGAATTGCGGAAGAGTCTTGGGGAGTGTCCAGAGGTGGACCAAATACCATTGCATGTAACTCCTCAATATCCACTTCCTGCATTGAAAGAAGATGAATCATCTCTCGACGGCACACTCGGGGTTTATTTCAAGAATTTGGGCAACATGGGAGTGGATGACGAATTGCTCACGGCGCATGGTCTGATGTTTGATGACGGCGACCTACTGACTGATTCATTGAAAGAGAAGGTACTCATTTTTTCTCGCTCTGCTCCCTCCTTACTAACAGTTTCGAAAAAAAAATCAGATCGAATCGGCCCGGAGAAACAGTACTGCTCCGATCGCCGGAATGCGAGCCTCTGTTCGTCGGTGTTGTTTATTCCACGGTCAAATGGCTGGCTGTCGGCTCACTATCAATGAGCACTGGGGTTCTCCAAACTCGCTCTGGGCTGGCGGGCTTTGGTGGGAACACAACAAACTTCTGGGGCGAAAGCCGTTGATGGCAGGATGGGGAGGTAAAAAAGCAACAGAATGGAAACCGGCACACGAACTCATTCAGATCTCCCTGGCCGCACATATTGTCGATGGGTTTAGGATCTACTGTGGCAACGAGAGCCTGTCGGAATGGGCGAAATCGGCCACCGTCACGGAATTCGATGCGGTCGCTAAGACTGTTTTTGACAAACTGTTTTCGACAGCTGCTGTGAACGAACTTTGCGCGCGGAGCGTCCCCGATATTACCCTCGAGAACGCCATCCTTTACAACCGTGATGCTTTGTTTTATATTGAATTCACGCGCGCTATCAAGCAGGGGGACATTGGACGTGTTCTCAATGTCTTGGCAATCTGGATGGTGATGATGAGGACACCAAAGACAATGCCGCGGTATGCTGATGCAATATTCGAGACCCTTGTGCGGATCAAGAAATTCCCTCCAAGACTTCGGCAAGTTTTGGTCCAGTTTGTTTTAACTGCACTAATAATAATTATAGGGAATTGTACCTCGCGAAATGGCTTGTCAATCTTACCGGACGGCTTCTTGGTTTCAAGCCCGTAGATCTCCTCCAAGAACACCAAAACTTCAACTAATTCATTAGCTCCACTTAAGTTGTAGTCGGTCCAGACCGAATCAAGACTTAAGATGTCGTAGGACTTAAGTCATGGTTAGTACACTGTAGAACCCTATATATACGCTGCACACCTACCTTGCTCAGAACTTAAGTTGTCTCGGAACTTAAGTTGTGGAGAACTTAAGACTTGCAGGCAGACAACCAGAACTTGAGTTCACCATTGCAGTTCAGTTGTAACACTTACTCAAGACTCCAGTCCCGGACTTAAGTCCCCCCTGAACTCAAGTTCTACATTCTTCACACGGGCTTGAGTTCCGTAGAAACTCGAGTTGTACCTTGAGACTGAAGTCCCGGCACAAATCAAGTTCTAGGACGATTTGAGTTTTGTTCCACATGATAAAACAAATAAAAATCGTACCTCTATGTCTTCGGTTTAGCCGGACTTTTGACAACATACTAACTCGTGCTGAAATGGAAATAGGAGTCAGCTTGAGTGAACAGCGAAATTAAATTTAAAATTGAACTCACTGGATACTGAAAATGAACACAAGTGATCAAGCGCATACTGAACTGCCGGAAAGAATCAGTGGAGTCAGCCAGAATGAAAATGAAACTCACCCCAAGATCGAAATCAACCCAAGTCCACACCGGGTACAGTCTTGAAAACGCTGGGTTTAATCAGTAAGATGAAAATGAAAATGTGAATAGAAAATAAAAAGATTGATGACACGCAAACGGAGGTGGCATTCATAGAAACTGACGCGAATGAAAGATGCCCGTGGCCTCCCAGGCCAAATCAAGCCACAAATGACAATCCACATTGCCTTTCGTGGAAGGGTTTCCACAGGCACCCCGCAACGACAGAAGAGAGCACGGGGAAGAAATCTGAAAATCACGTACAATGTGCCACCAAGTTGTGGGACGCGAAGGCCAAGTCCCAAGAATACACCGATGCTGACCCAAAGTCGAAGTCAGCCTTGGGCAGACAGTCTTAGGCAATGGGTGGGAGGCTTGAATGGTGAGTGGTGTCGATGAAGGTGGAAGTCAGGCGTAAGACGAGAAGTGATCGCTTCAAGTTTGATCAGCGGACAATGGGAATTAATATTGACAGACTCACAGTGTCACGCTGCTCTTCTCTTCCCCTCCCACCACCATCTCTCTATGCCACCTGTGTCAATCTCCTTGTCGTCCCCACCCTCTCATCAGCCTTGGTGAGTCCGATATTTGTTGCCACGTCTCCCTCGTCCCCACTCGCGTCTGAATGGCTTGATGCTGAGTGGCATTCACGGTGATCCTACATGTAACATGATGACATCGCTCGCTCATTGCTCCCATCCAGTTCTCCAAAGCTGTCCACCGGCGCATGGCTCGCCCAGCAGTGTCCTCACGAGTGAATTAGGGTACATTTAACTATCGCGCACCGTCTTCTTGGTTTGCTGACTTGCGACATGTTATAAGACATGGGATTGTGTTCAGTGGCAAGAATTGGGTGCTGAAAGAGGTACGGTACGTATGCAGCTAGCACTTGTCATTCTCTGCCGGCTGATCTGCCCATGACACCAGTGCTGCCCATATTCCCCACGCAAACCATGCGCAGCCCTACCGAGAACACGAAATCAAATGAAAGCACGTATGAAAAGAAGGATGAGCCAAAGGTGTGCCTTTCCTTTCCATCCCCCTTGTTCTTCGCCCTCCCTTTCCCTCCCTCCTGCTTCCTGTTCCTGCTCGCTGCCCCCTCCTCGCTGTCGTGTTGCACCTATGTGAGGACGGGGATGCGGGACAGGAACGACCCGGTGACGTCGCGCATATACGCCGTGCTGACGAAGGCGCATTGGCACTGCACACCGCGGGCGAGTCCCCAGTTGGTGGCGTGCTCACGCTGCTCGTCGTTATATTAGCCACAGTCATATTTGGGTGTAACTCAAGTTTTGAATTCATTGCATTCAGCCACACATACAACTTAAGTGTTTCATAGAGCTTAAGACGTCGACGGGACTTGAGTGGGGGGGAAACTTAAGTTACATATAGATGGAACTTAAGTTGCTCCATCGCTGAGGGGTGCATATGGTCGCGCAGGCGCACCTGCGGAAAACTTAAGTCCTATGAGAACTTAAGTCTTGGTTCGGTCTGGACCGCCTAGAACTTAAGTGATGCTGTTTCTATTTCATAAAACTTCTGGGCAAAGATCATTTACAATGCCAAGGGCACCAACAAGAGCTGGAAATGGTTGTCGATGATCACTGTCTGCATATTCACCTTACGCGACGCTATGCGAACAGTCCAAACAGCTTTCAAGATTCCCGCTTATGGCGAGAAACACAAGACACCTCCGATCAACAAAGAGGTCGCGCTGATTGCGAAAGCGCTCGAGGACAACTCTATCCAGTCGTATGTCGAGCATCGTCCAGCAAATGATCATATCACGCCTGTTCGCGACCTGATCCAGGAGGGGGCTTTGTATGCCAATAGTCGTAAGGCTTTCCACCGTTTCACTCGCGACACTCGCAGACCTGAGAAGCGGGGCTTCGATAGAGCAGAGGAGGAGGGTTCTCAGGAGGACGGGGATGACGGGGATGACGAGCTTGGAGGCGATGGCGATGAGGAGATTTACAATCCAACAGAGGAAGATTTGCGAATGGACGACGAGGAATTTCTCATGGAGCCTGCGGAACTTTTGGCGGCTGCAGCAGCACTGGTTGATAGCGAACTCATGGACTCGGATGGGGAAGATGAATAAATAGATATATTGGTTATTCGACTGGTGGTAATAGATTCTCTACGGGGGGTGGGGTCGGGGAAGCGGCCGGAGATGGTATAGCCACTATAAATATTGAGACCGCCCCCCTGCGCGCTAACCATGGCCCCCCCGCGCCCACCCAGCGACCATCACTGGGACTGAAATCCTGGGCAATTTGGGACCATTCCTTGGCAAATCGAACCTTGGCAATGGAATGACCGATTTTTCCAGCCTTGGAGTCTTGGACCGGAGACATCCAACCTCCGCCCACTTTAGCTCGTGTCAGAGGTTTGGTGGATATTTCAGCCGAACCTGATCCCGGACTTATTTTTTCAATTCCCGACTGGACTCAGACTCGCTGCTCTTCCGACACCCGCACAGATCGGTGAAGCCTGGACCCAAATTGCGACTCGGCATAGCCTGAAGGAGGTGAGACATTGTCAATGTCCTCCTCTCATCCATAAAAAGGCAGCTATTTCCCACAAATGAACAGTATGGTACATACCACCAACCCAACGAACAAACCCCACACCCGCTCAATCGCCCATCAAGTTTATCGAGGTACGAGCTAATTTCCTTATTCACTTTATCCCAAGGGGAGGGAAGAAAATTACTAGGGATCCGCTGAAGCGCATGGTGCTCGCGAAGAAGACATTGCTGCGCGCATAATTACTTACGCCTTGCCGATCGTATCCCCTTTTCAGACATAATTATTTTCCTCGTTGTTGGGCCTGATTTCGGTACCAATCGAACCGCGCCATGAAAGCGCATCGTTTGGTGCTATTCCTATGGAGATCGACCAAGATTTGAACGTTTTTGAGGCCATTCTTTCTCTGAAGGACCGTCAGCCGCGCCCATTTAAGTTTGCTCTTGTTTACTGCTAATTCTATCCCTCTGCCTCATCACGTGCAGTTAGGGTAGATTGCTTCGCTTCGCTCGCAATAAAATAGGTAAGTAAGATTACGAGCACTCACATACTTCGTCACTACGTAGGATTACAGGAGTTCGTCGGATAATGTGCAGGTTCGTCAGCTTGCGAAGCAAGCTCGTCGGATGAGAGGGATGTCGATTACCGTAGGATAAATGTTCAATCGAAACTGGGTGACGCCTGACCTGGTTGAAACACGTCCGGTCATCATCGGACTCTTCCTCAAATTTTCGGGGTCATAAACAGGTTTAGGGAAGTTAAAAGATGTGTACTGAGGTCCCGTTGGGTTAGAGAATAACTAGACATGGAGATAGAAATCAACGGTACAGAGCTTTACGGTTTACTGTGCCTGTGCCCAACCTGTGCTGATGGCAAACGTCGTTGAGGAAGGCTTGCATTATCTGTTTGTCTTATATGTACCTCTTTTCCGATCCATTGACACAGCTGAACGAGCTACTTCTCAAGTTACCGTGAAATTGCCGCAACGCAACTAGGTACATCATTCGTGATCCAGTCACGTGAACTCATGTTCAACCCGGTTTGGATATATGCAGGGTGGCAAGAACAGCCCTGAGGTCACAATTTTTCTTTTTTTTGAATAGTCCTACAACCACTCTAAGTCCACAAATATTTCCAGATTTTCTCTGGTTCATTCTGATTGTATAAAACTCAAAACATTTGACGAGTTGAGTTTTGTACTTTGCGAGCATACCGGGTGCGACGGACAGCTTAGGCACCAATGGTGAATGGCTTGAGTATGGAAAGAGCAGTTTTGGAAGTCTCTGAACTGCATTTACACGCCAATACCATTCATTTATAAACGCAGGAGACCAATTGAACTAGGTGTCTGACTAATGGTAACAAAGCGGGGTTATTCAGTATTATTAGACCAATAGAGGGACTGCAACAGCTGCCCTCGCCGTTGTATTGTCGGTGCACAAGCCTAATGTTAAACGCTCGGACCCGAAGCACTAATACCGGGATCGAAAAATTGTTGCCACCAGGAGATCGCTACTGGGTAGGTAGGTAGGTAGGATTACACGGCCGGTCCCGCTGAGGAACGCCGGGGCCCAGGAATTATCTAAGTGTACAGGCACTGGTGTACACTATTGTTCCTGGACTCCTCCATCACCCCGTAGCCGAGCTCACGGTCGCAATCTTTCGACTCGCCGCGGTAGAACTAAAGGACAAACAGAGAAGCAATTAGTACAAAATGAGGACCTCAGAGGAGCTGAAGGCCGTGAGACGGGAATAGAATAGAAAACCTCAAGGATATCGTACGCAAATTTTGCCACGAGTGCAATGCTCGGTCGGGAATAAATCATGGCCTTCAAGAACTCAGTATTGGAGAGTTGGACCATGAGACTTTAGAGGTGTGGAGCTTTGTGGAAGAGTTGACGCAGAAATATGGAGCGCAGTTGAATTATTGCATCAGAGGATGTGCAAGTAATTAGTGCGTGTTCCGGGGTTTCAACTTCCGTCTTGCAGAACCTGCAAAGACGTTCCGACCTGGGCATGGGCATATGTTCGTGATCCACATAACGCAGAATTTCGAAGGCCAAACGGTGAGTAGAGAGCAGTAGAGGTCAAGGCCTCTCGATGCACTTGAGTGCTCACCATCGTTAGGTAGTGCCGCATTTTCGATGTAATCTGTATTGGTGGTTTATCCTTTTGGGGTTCTAGTCGTCCGCGAAGCAAGTAGAGCTTCTCGTTCGAGTTAACTGATTCCTGCAACCATTCCTGCATGAGCGTGTTCACCGCTTTGCCGTAGTTCTCGATGTCTTGGATTGAAGTAACATCTGTTATAACGAGAACGGGGCAGTCGAATGGTGGTCGTGTAGCAGCCTTAATTAGATCCTTGGCCCAGGAAGCTTTACCCTTTGCGCAGAGTTCAAGTGAACTGTCGAGAGCGGCACGAGCGTAGTCGTTTTTATCAAGGCCAAGAAAATATATTAGGTATTTCAGGACAAGGAGGAATCGTCGAACTCGTAGAGGAATTATCCCAGTTTCAGTGAAGAGGGCGGCAATGACGGATCGTGGGTGAAGATTTAGCATCTGGCGGATAAAACGCATTTGAACCTTGATGAGCTGTTTTACATGGATGTCCTCGCTGTCTGGGGAGATTTCACATCCATGTATGAGGTGACAGTCCACTCTTGCCATGTATAGCTCTTTCAGTTCCTTTGGTGTTAACCGACCAGTCATGTCTTCGATCGCCATTATACGATGTCCGTAATACCGCGCCGTTTGTGCCTTGGCTTTGTAGTGGGCAGCAAGAATATTTCGCGTATCGATCCTGAAGGTAACCCTGACGTACTTCTCTTCCAATTTTATCTTGAGAGTTGTGCATATTGATCAGGATAAAGTTGCGAGCGCACCATTGCTCCAATGTGTTAAGCTTGGCCTGAAGACCACGAGCAGATATGGAGAGAAGAAGGATGTCATCTGCCTGGGCGAATAGAGAAATGCGGACTGCGGCGAGGAATACGTCGTCCTTGTCAGGCATCATCATGAGACCGGCCAGAAACAGGTTCCATAGGATCAGCGAAGCAGGGTCTCCAGTTCATAGTCCAATGAAGGCTTTGAACTCGGTGGACTGCATATCACCATGGTTCGCATAGTAGGCCATTCGCTTGTACACCATTCGGAGCCAGTCGAAGATCACGCCGCCCATACCGAGTCGGAACAATTTCAACCACATAGTTGGTTGGTCCGTGGACGGGAAAGCGTTTGTTGCATCGACGGCAGCAACATATAGGGTGTACCCATGAGCTCTAGCCCATTCCTTGGCGCATCGGAGGATGAAAGGGTTGTTGTTGGTGCGATATCCTGGTGTGAAACCATTTTGCCATGGAGGGATCAAGCCTCGTGATTCCGCCCAGTCAGCGATTCTCCAGTGTACAAGCATCGTCAACGCTTTCAAAAAGCAACTCTCGAGTGCAATCAGCCTGTAGCTGTCGGGATTATCGTGCGGTTTCATCCTTTTCAATATTCCAATCAGAGCCGTCGTAAACCAGATTGTAGGTGCATCATTTTTTTCAACACACTGGTTTGCTAGGTACGCTAGGTCTTCATTTGGAATTTCCAGGAAGTCCACATACGACGCCGTATCCTCACCAGGAGTGCTGTCCAGGGAATGTTTGCGAATATGGTCTTTAAGCTTGCCCATATCGTCCTCTGACCAAGCCTGAGCGAAGAAACCTTCTGGTGAGTTGTCTTCGGTGTTCTCGGGCAATAGCGTTGCTAAGATTTTGTTGATCTTGTGTTGCGCCGAGTCAAATTGAGGAGGCAGTACCGCCGGGGGCTTTAACCGCTTCTCGAAGACATCTTTGAGCTCATCTGCGGTGACGGAAATCGGCGCCGGTTTCGGGTCCGCCATACGTTTGATCTTTTTCCAGAAGATTGCTCTACTCGGAGCCTCCATAATCTTTTTACGATTGGCATCTCGCATCGCCGCCAGCTTGTCTCGTCCCCTATGTGAAAGTGGGAATGATAAGGGGACGGGTTTCTTTGGAGGTTCATCCGTGGAGCCCGCATTGTTTGGAATGTCCGCGGTAACCTTCGGAACTTCGAGTGGGACATTTCCGGCTGGTGGCTCTGAATATGTTTCAACCTCAATGGGAACATGAGAGCGGAGAAAATTGCACGCAGTATGTGCCATCTCAACTGCCTTACTAAGATGTCCATCTTTCGCCGAATTTTCACGGTTTATCCAACGGAAATGTACGGGCGCAACGCAAAGTTTGATCAAGGCAATAATCAGCTTCAAGATATCCGCGTTTTTACACCTCCAGCCACAAGTGTCATTGAGGGGAGCATGGTATGTTACTCCTCGAATAACGTAGTCAGATCGAGTCGAGACTTCGAGGGATCTGAATAGCGGGGCAGTTTTGATGGCAAGCAACGCTGCAAGCAATTCAGCGCGCGGGCCCGTTTGGCTTCCCCACACTTTCCCGGATATATTGCGGCGTGCATCTGGACCCCAGTATGTTGCAGATCCAGCTGAAGCAGAAATCTTTCCCGCGTTCAGGCAGGCACCATGGATCGTTACTTTTAACGGTGTCGTCACAGTCAAGACTGGCCTGTAAAGCATGCGGAGTTTCTTTTCCTCGTCCTTTCCAGCAGACAAAGTCCGGATGAATAGCTTGTCAAGATCTGTGCTGTCTGGTAAGAGAACTTCGACCTTGCGCTTTTTGCGAGGGCTCTCGAGTGTTCTATTAGAGAGTCCAATATTCATTTCTAGATTGACGGTGAGCGCAGCGTGATCGTATCCGTGCACTTGGTCCGCAATTGTGAACGAAGAGATTTGCGAGAAAAGCTCGCGCGAGCATGTAACATAATCAATAACAGTTCTACGTGACCCTTGGAAAGAAGTGAACTTTCCGCTGTCAGGACCAAAGATGTCGGCGCCACTGACAAGGACAATGTTGTAGTCTTTAAAGACTTCGCAGAGCCAGGTTCCACGTGAGCTAACTTTGCCTTTGTCCATTGAAGTACGAGTAGGGTCGAGCAGTAAGTTTGCTAGCAGTGCGGCCGTTCTAGCATTTAGATCCCCGAGAACGATAATACACAAGCGTGCCATGTCGGCGAGTGCAATTGAAGCAGACACGCCTCACAAGGATCTCTTTCCAGAGCTTCAGCCCATTGGGAAGATTCAGGCAATAGATAGACATTATAGTTCAGCACCTTGTTCAATTGAAGCACCATGAAATCTGGACCAGACAGGTCTTGGGCGGTATTGAGGTTTGAGATTTGACCTAAAGACGGCGGCCGCACCACCCCAAGAGCTATCGAACGAAGCTTTTGGTCTTCGCGTTCGTGATAGAATAGAGTACCCGTGGGGTAGCTCTATTGTGTCCTGTTGCTGGGGCCGTAAGTGTGTCTCCTGAAATAAATTAATGTCGTAATGTTCAAGGTCTTGACGGAAGATCGTGGGATTGGACATTCAGCTAAATGAAACCCCACTAAATCGAAATCCTACCCGACCCGTATCCATCATCAAAAAATTCCCTACACTCGAATCCGTGGAAGGGGGGTCGAATCAGCGCTGGCTGAATGCTGTAGAGGTGCACATATTTCTTTTTATCTCAAACACACTGAGAGATAATGGAACCAACTGTCACACCTGGAAACAAAATCATTCCAGCGTGGCTGGATAGAAAAGTCATCCCACTGCTCAGTTGCTGCGCCGCGTGGGGCATCCAAGAGAATGGCGCAGGTCCCACAAGGCTGGTGTCGGAAGAATCAGAACGAAAGGCTGTGACGCACCAAAAAGGCAAATCTGAAAGGTCGCGGTAAGCTTGAAGAACGCCGTACGCACCAGAAGGGAAAAGCGGCGTAGGGCCTTCAAAATGAGTGAGATTGATCGACAGTGTTGCCATGATTGCGCCAAAACTGGAGTCAGCTGGGGATAGAACAACGTGAACGCTCGGAATGCGAACAATGCCTTCAACAAAATGATCCTCGTACTTCGCATGTTGGAAACGATGGCATTGCACGAACTGCCGTTGTCTGAGCGTGAGCAGGAGGCTGAAATCGTTGAGCCGATGAAAATGGTGAGTATACTGTTGCTGTCCCTCGCTGCCATCATCCCAAAGAACGGTAAAAACTGCCATTCAACCATCGCGGCCTGTGGGAACGAGAAAAACATTGGTGGGTGCCAATCTCAAGCTCCGATATTGGCTGGGTACGCACTGCGAATCCGGTCAAAATGCGCGCGGGGGGCGGGACAAAATGATCGTGGGAGGGGAGGAAAGAATATCACTCGACCGTGATCCCTGATGGTTTGCTCAATTTGGGCTTGCCACGAACTTGCACCTCGTCCTGATGAACTTGCACAGTTTTTGGAAGATGCAGCCGCTTCTGACGAGATTTCCTGCGCTTAGTTTTGATCTGACGAACTTGCACGGACATCGGACGAACTTGCCCCATCAAACAACGAAGTTCCTCCATCACCAGACGAACTCGCACATCCTACGTAGTGACGAGGTACTATACGACTCACCTTCGACTCATCGAGGGTACATGAATAAGGGTTCAATGCATACCGCAAGTATGATACTTTGGTGAGATGATATTTATTTTCCTTCATACCAGATTTTGGCGATCATGCGACCCTGTGTTCAGTCAGTGTCTTGTCAATCCAACCCGTATTTTTTATTTTTTGGTACTTGATGTTGCTGGAGACACAGGCAGTTCTCTCAGGTGTTCAAACGGTCAAAGATTGATGGAATCCGTAGCATACAGTTGACGCTTGTATGTAGTACGGGCCCCAGCTGTTTCTTAACGGGACCGCGCTGGAATATACCTACCTACCTTACAGTGCTGAAATACCTTGGATTCACATTTTGGGTGCATATAATGGTGGCCTCATATCACTTTGTTAATTTGAGATACATTCAGGTGGCGAATACGAGTCAAACTAATAATTTAAGGCGGTGGCCCGCTACCCCGTTTTTTTGCCATTTTGGGAAAGCGCCGGAAGAAAAATTCGGTAGGTCCGGAAACATCGTGGAAATTCGCGAGAAATATATGCACTCACTCATGGGATCCTTACCTTCCTTCAAGTTCCCATATATTTGTATCCATTTCATTTTATTCGTGCGCAGGAGGTTAAAACCGCTAAGGTGGCCCAGTACCCAGTCGTTGATAATAGTATCCTGGGCATTGGGCGCTCTGAATTATGTAAGTATTGGATGGCTGTTTGCATATGGTACTCCCAAGAGGAAACTTCTGACTTTTCCAAAGCTTAAACTAGTTTAGACAGAAATCGGTTTGTGTTGAACGTGATCAATGTTTTGATCAACTCGTCTTCAACCGTGTTTGCCTGGAACAGTGCCGCACGGTCCGGTTTAAACAGAACAAATTTTAAACCCTGTTTTAAATTGAGATGCCCATTGCTCAAGCAAACCTAATATGGTTACTGTATCGCTACAGGTATGGCCATTCTTCTACCCACCTCCACTGCAGCTGACTTCGTCGTACACAGAATACTTTGATGATCTCTTATCTCGCGAGCCTGGTGTGCTCGCAGGCAGAGGTATCTTCCAGACTGGGCGCACACCCGAGCCCGACACCAAGGGCCACCGACGGCGTAGCTCACTCGGTGGGCGTGGCAAGCAGATAAGCAGCTCGTTCTAGACGAGTGCGTCGTAGTTATGTGGTGTTTTGACCGTGCTCATAGCCTGCAGTTCTGCCACATCCCAAGGTCCACAGGTAATGGTATTAGTCTGTTGAGGTCTGCCTCAGGGTCTCGGCACAGCCTGCGGAGGACCCCCCCGAACGCAGGTGATATATACAATGTATCCAAGCACAGGAAGCATGCAGAATATAATAAATAATCAAAGGATGTTATTGCCTGCAGATTTCTCGTCCAAATCGAATGAATGGGCCATGTCCGAAGGCAATCAGACAAGAATTGAGCTTCTCAGGCTCACAATGCCATTAATGGACAGTGCCTGACACACAACCCAGGTGATGCGATCAAGGACACCATGCTCGCCCTCATCACCAGGAAGGCACCTGTGGATGCCTGCATGCGGGTTGCAAGTGGTACCGGCCTCTACCCTACTTTTTTACTTTCGCACAACAAGGAGTGGGAGAAAGAACCACTGCCGCCAAGTTCATCCACCACTTCTATGCAAACTTATACAGCTTCTTCTTCTCCTCCGAGTCCCACTTAAAGGTCTGCTCCAGGGTGCGGAGCCAGGTGTTTCCGAATGGCTTGAATACTTACAGGGTGCGCTGTCTCTTGCCGTGAATAATATTTTTTCATTGAGTTCAAGATCAATATCCTGTGGCCCAATCGGGTGATTGGGATCAGCCGGGGCAAGGACTGAGCGTCCCTGCAGCTCTGCGCAGGGCGGGGACCCAGGGGAGGAGGAAGGAGGAGCTCCTGAGGTGGCGTCTGAGCGGACCACTGAAACTCTGGAAATTCAGTGCCCCACACGAACAGAGCTGGAGCCATTAAAGGAGGAACCGAGGACGGGTTGGGTGGTGGCATGGAAGCCGACCAATCGAGGTTGGATTGAGATCCAGGGCCCCGGAGGAAGGCTGGTGCGCTCATCGCGGCCGGATCACCTCCAAACATGCTGAAGTCGAAGTCGAAAATGTAACTGTAATTGTCGAGGATCGTGATGTCGGTTTGAGCGCTGAATTGTGTCAGGCCAAGTTAGCCGGGTCGAACATCGGATCAGATGATGATGGAACTCGGAGGCTTGCAGCAATGATAATTGGAAGATGACGGTGCCTGAGTATCCCATTAAGTTATTCGTATAAGATGATCTTGCTGATGTGGAGAGGCAAATCACGTACCATGCGCTCATGTGAAGAGAGTGCTGTTAAAGCTACTGCAGATGTCTCAGCCATATCTATGTCAACCACTACTTGCAATAAGTCGGCGTTGCATTCATTAGATACAAATAATCACATAATGCCTGTTGCGGATTGGGGAAGCATCGGCGTTACAGCTAGTGTATGTGAGATCTCTGTATAGACTCGGGTCAGTAGGAGAAGGCCAACAGTATAAGATGATACACACCTTTTGCGCTGCTCGGAAGCGGCACAGTCAACTCGTGGAGATAATAACAGAGTCCTCGTTGATTTTGCGCTTGGTATTAGGGGAACGCGTGGAGGTACCTTTCAAAGGTTTGAGTTCGTGCTGAGCCTCCTTCAACTGCATCTTCCCGGCGCTTATCTTGACCTGAACTTGTGCCTTGTGTTCCCCCAAATTCCCGAGATTTTCAGGCGGCGTTTGATTAACACTGTAAGTTACGCCCAAGCCGATGATACATCTCATTGCTGGAATTGAGGAGACTACTGGTGTTGGAAGTTTGCACTTGATTGACAACATCAGAATCTATACGGCGTGCGCTAGATAAAATATTATAGGCACGTGTTATTATTCCATATTCAACACAAAATTTATAGCAGTTCAGACCGATACTGAAATTTGTATGACGGTCTAAATGCACTTGTAATCCCGGGTGAAACCTTTTCGTGATTTTGGCTTCCACGCTACAAAAATAAGCCCTTTGACGCCCTCCGCGCTAAACACAGAGAGATCAATCAGTAACTTTACAAGCGGCTGCTCGGCCACGAAGCGGGCTCGCGTCCCCTTCCGTTGGGCTCGACATTCAACTGTGGAGGTTGATGTTGAGAATTATATCAGCGTGAGAAAAAGCATCGAGAAGCCTGACCGTTGTTACTCACCGTCCGACAAAAGGCGGCGGGCGCAGATAGAATCTGTTGCTAGTTCACATGTCGAAGTGATTTAAAGGCCAGCCTAGATGCGGCAGAGGACGGCAAGGACGGCACGGCGGAGTTAGAAGTGCCCACTAACTTTAGAAAGAGCTCGAAGTGCGGATTTTGCATTGCGTTAACTGGAGCATCCGCCGAGCCTCAACGCAGCGAAAGACAAATTTGGGGTCCAGCTTATTTGGCAGATTGGCGCAGTCGGCGCGGCCAAGACACCGTAGTCAAAGATGGAGATTTTTTGTCGCAAACACGTCATAATACAATGCTGGAGGTGCTTAGACTTTCAACTGCATGAGGACTGGTTGGCACTGAATGAGACAGTATTTTTACAGTGAGAAGAATGTTGAGATAAAAAGTGAATGGCGCACGAAAGGTGGGAAGCGCTCCGGTATCAATCAGGCAGTACTGGCATTTGGGCGCTTTTCGAAAGATTTGGGTAGACTTGACCAAAAGCGGGGTTTAAAGGCTTCAGACGGACACACCTAATTTTATAAAGAGAGAGATTTAGCGCGCGAATCAGTGATCCGCGACATAAAGTTGGGCCCGCGACATAAACTTTCTCAGGTACCGCAACAAACTTTTTCAAGCCCATAAACTTTTTAGTCCACTCCGCAAAGTGAGTGGGACAATTGATTCACTAGGCCACAGAACATCTGTTTGCTTCAAATTGTGAACAACAAGCGCCAGAGGGTTTTCGATGAACATCTGAGGGGCTAATCGCTGGCTCAAATTCGAGCCACTGGACATAGGTACTCTTTGACACTGGGTGTGATACGTGACCGAAAATTTCATTTCGAAATTTCGTCAGTGTCCATGGAGGAGCGTGACAGGTACAATATGTCCATCTGTCTAACAGAACAGCTGGCAGTTGTGTCAGGCAATAAATAATTTTCATCATGTTTCCCATTTATGGAACACAGCCTTGAGAGGCCACATATAACAAGCAGACCTCAGATTTGATACCCATCTCCACAATGCCTCGCCAGTCCACTGTCACGGAAGTTCGTCTTAACAATATCATAGCCCATTTGACTCCTATAGTAACACTTCTCAATGAGCTCAATAACGAATTCAGCCCTCCATTTGTTCCGACCATTTCAAACACTATTCCGTCCTTGATCTATGCAGTGCAGGTAATAACTTCAGGAGATGGACAGCATAGTAACTCATTGGATATTATAGAACGCGAAGCGGAATAAAAAGGAATGTGCTGACCTCATGGAGAATATTCCCCAGGTCCTGTATGCGATTATAAACCTTCATATAAAGTCTGAAACAGCTGGGTCCCTCCCTCCTTCATTGCTGAACCATGCTGGGAAATTCATGGAGTAAGTTGTATTCATCTGATGAATACTTTTTTACATATTTCTATGTAGAACTCTTCACAAGATTCATGTATTTATTGAAGCACAACAGGATGGGAACATGATCACACAACTGTTCCGTAACAATGAGATGAGCAACCTCCTCAAAGACTGTCATGCAGGATTGGATCAAGCAATGAAAGTCTTTGGAGTATGATCCATATCTTCGTTTTCTTGCAGGAGATTGAACAGATACCTTCAGATTAGCACTGGGGCTGCAATGTTCAATGACATCGGCAACATGAAGAAGGCAGCCAATTACATGCATGAGGAATTGCTCGGATTGATTCAAACACTTTCTGATGCCAGTACAATCTCAGATAGATCCTCGGTATGTACACAGTTGGAATATAACACACTGTAATAAGTTAGAATCAGGTATATCTGGGTGCCAACGACTTGAGGAATAGGTGAAAGGCTAGGTTTATGATTTAACTCTTCCTTACACATTTCTTCAAGTTCAAATTCATTTTCAATGTTGCCGTCAATGCCGAAGATTTTCCATGGTCGTGAATCAGAGTTGGACAACATTATGAAAACGCTCAGCCAGCAGTCAGATTCTGGGAGGAGGTGGAATGGGCAAGACAAGCCTTGCAAGAGTAGTCCTCCATCATGCAGATACTTCTGTCAAATTTGAACACAGATTTTTTGTCAGCGCAGAATCTGCAACCACCAGCCTTGAACTTGCTGCACTCATTGGACTACATGTTGGACTGAGTCCTGGCCAAGATCTCACAAAGCCTGTTGTCCAGTATATTTCAAAGAAACCATCTTGTCTTCTGATTTTGGACAATCTGGAAACAGTGTGGGAACCAATACAATCTCGAGGTGGAGTTGAAGAATTCCTTTCCCTGCTCACAGCAGTGAAACATCTTGCATTGATAGTATGTCTGCAGCCATGATTTCAATTTTGTTTCACTGATATCCAACAGATCACAATGCGAAGAGCTGAGAGGCCAGCCAAAGTTCGATGGACTCATCCATTCTTATTACCTCTGCAACCTCTGTCAGATGAAGCTGCACGACAAACTTTCATGGATATTGCAGATGATGTTTATGCAACCAAGGACATAAACCAACTTCTGCGATTCACAGATAATATGCCTTTGGCAGTGGACCTTATTGCCCATCTGGTTGACTATGAGGGCGTGATAAATGTCTTGGCTCGGTGGGAAACTGAGAAGACATCTCTGCTTTCTGTGGGCTATGATCGAAAATCAAATTTGGATACATCTATCAGCCTCTCTGTCTCGAGTCCCCGAATCACATCTGATAGCAAGGAATTATTGAGTCTCCTGTCAATTCTCCCCAATGGACTCTCTGATGCTGAACTGGTTCAAAGTAATCTTCCAATTCCTAATATTCTTAGTTGCAAGGCTGCATTACAGGCCACTTCAGTGGTGTATCAAGATGGGAACAAACGACTTTTGTCATTGATGCCTGTGAGAGAACATATCCAGCAGTTCTTGCCTCCCTCCCAGTCTCTTATACAGTCGCTTCGCAAGCATTTCTATTCAATTTTGGAGCTATACCAGAAATACTATGGAGAGCAGCTGCAGCCTGTGATGAATCAAATAACCTCAAATCTGCGAAATCTGCAAGAAGTATTGCAACGAGGTTTATCTGAGAATGATCTGAATCTTGCGGATACAGTGTACTGTATATTATGTCTGAACTCATTCTACCGAGTAACTGAACGTGGTCATATACCACTGATGGATTCCATCAAACCTATTTTGCCTCTTGCAATTACCAGCTGGAGATACACTTTTTCACTGAAGTTTTGAAATCACCTGGACATTACCCCTCCCACATGCTGGAAAAAATGATAGCTCAGGGAGTATCTCACTTTCAATGTCTCAGTGATCCCGTTCTTGAGTGTGAGTCCTATGCATTCTTTGAGCAACTGTTTGTCTTATGACTCTTGTTGATGCTAGCCAGATTCTACCAGGCAGCAGGAATCTATTTCTTTAACTATAAATTGGATTCACTGCAAGCTATGGTATTTTATCAAAAGGCACTAGAATTGTCAAAGTTGTCTGGAGACAGCAATTAGTTGTGTAGTGTTTTGCTAAGTCTTGCTTGGCTCAAGCACCAAACTGGAGATCATTGTACTGCCCAGGAACATGCCAGTGAGGCACAAAGGCTTTCAAAATTATCAGCAAACCTGTATCAGGAGGCAAGTGCATATTGGGTTGGAGCTTCATGCTCCGAGCGACTTGGGGACTACCAGAAGAGTATGGCCCAACTCCACAGAGCTAGACAGATTGTTGTCCTTTGTGGCCTGTGTGGAGGAATTCTTGATCATGAGATCACACTGACCCAGGCAGAGATCCATCGTATGAAATCCGAATATGCTCAAGCCAGAATGCTCAACAGCCAGGTAGTTGAAACCACTTCACCTGATCACAATGCTTTCTCCTATGCAATATCACTTCTCAATATCGCCCACATTGACACAAGAATTGGTGGGGATACAGCAGATGTGTACCAAAACTTGAACAAAGCAAAAGATGTTTTCAGCAGTTATGATTCTCTGAGGGGAAATACCAGCTGCAGCATGGCTCAGGCAGATCTCGAACTTAGAGAGGGGAATTTCGACCTGGCAAAGGCGAAATTCCAGGAATGCCTCCATTTGGCCTGGGGAACAGACAATGGGGCTGAATCTTTCTGCTTGGAAGGACTTGCTAATGTCAAAGCTTGGAAGGCAATTGGATCACAACACATATGGGCGGTGGTATATGTGGGGCATGCCCACAAATCCCAGGATAAACTGGCACTTCACAAGGCACTTCTGTTTCTAGGAGATGTGTTCAGTGCTCACAAGGATGAAGAGACGGCATTGAGTCTCTATACAGTGGCCCTGGAGGGATTCACCCACATGGATGTTCATTGCAGCCGAGCCCAATGCATGCTCTGTCTCGGAGATCTTGCAATTAAACAAGGAAATACCTCTGCAGCCATTGCCCACTGGAAGGCAGCTCGGCCACTGTTTGAGCAGTCATTGCAGGCCAAAGATGTAGCCCAAATTGAGTGCAGGCTTGCTAACATCGAAGAGGCTCATCAGGAAGCCCTTGTGAAACTCACAACCTTGCAACCACCTGTCCAGTTGTTACAGAAGCTGTCCATCTCCAGAGAAGAAATGTCAAAGGCCGAAAAGGGGAAGATGTAGATTATGAAGATCCTGAAGATGGGCCGGTTCCTGTTCCAGTAAGATGTTCAGAAAGAATTATTCCTGCTTTATGTCACTGCCTCGTATTTGTGTATTTATATCTGTATATTCAAGTTATATTTATTTTATATCAGCGAGGAAAACACAATGAGAAAGCGCACAGCTTTGTCCCCACATGATATGGTCATTGAAAAATGTGCAGTGCGACAGGTTGGTTTGCTACCTTGACCTCCCTGATGAACTCGCCACAAGTAGCGGATCCGCAAAGATGATGGATGACAGTCTGCATTCAATTCTTGCTGGAGATCCCACTGAACATGGCATATTGATTAAATTTTATTTCGTGGAGGGCAGACATGAAATGAACAACAGAACTGAACCTCCATTGATATACCTGCGGCGAGAGTAAGTGGGGAAGGTGGAGAGAAAAGGGGGAAGGTAAGTGCGGCCGCAGGAATAATATTGCGAGGTTGGCTCTGACCAGGTCAGAACTTAAATGCAGCGAGCGGTAGCGAGAGACAAGGGCAGCAAGTGGTGGAAGCTGCTGAGGACGATGAGGATTATGGAGGACAACGTAGGGCGTAGCGACGAGGGCGCTAGAGTAGAGACACTTTTTAAAACTCAAGTGTAAAGTCGAAGAGAATTTGTCTGTTTTTATTGTGGTAACACTTCGAATATTATACCAAAAATATAGTGAATGAACGGTAAAGAAAGAAATTCATATCGCTGTGCTCGGGGTATTCGAATCTACCGTATGATAGCGGACAAAACTTCATGACAACTCGGAGTTTGGGATGTTTTTGTCTAAGATTTTAGATTCGGGCCCACCTCCCGATGGGCGATGGTCCGGCAATACCAGCATTCTCGACTCCCCGCATCTTCTCCTCAGGCTGACCTCGCCAAGATCGATCTTGGGGTGGGTGAGACTGTAGCTGTCGAACAAGTGAGAAATGGTGATGCATTGAAACGTCCTGACACTTGAGAGAACCCAGATATTGCCGCTCTCAAGAAATCACAGGATGTGACTTTGCAGTTCGGGCGACAGACTCAGCATTCTGTGCGGTAAACATGCCAGGAGAACGATAGCGGGAACAGTGAGGGCGGTCGGGCCTGGTGGTGGTGGCAGAAGAAGAAGCAAGAAGAAAGTAGCGATGTCCATCCCGTTGGTCAATAAATATCAGGCATCAATTCCGAGTTCTTCCGGGCGAATTGCCAATTAAAATCAATTCTTCACCCTTAGAAATTTAGAGTAGTGTTGGATGTAATCGGCAGATAATTTCCTGACAAATCAAATCGTTGTAAAAAATAAATAAACACTTCAAATTATGCTATGAATTGTGCAGCCGAAGGAATTGAACCCTGCTTTCTCCAAAAATGGATACACAGCCTGCAAAGACGATCCCCAGATAATCCACAGAACAATTAACATTTTTTGACTCCAGTCTATTTGACGGATCCACAATGCATTCACTCAGGCTATCGCAAAAATGGTGGAGGCAGAAAGAAGTATAAAATTACAGGCAATAGTGATTCAAGTCCGCAGCTTTTTGGTTCCAGCGCAACAGATCAGACGTGAGTGCCGTCGCCGTGTGTTGATCATCTCAAAATTCAGTGACGTAAACTTGGAGGAGTGTGACGAAACATACGCTTATGCATCCATTTTTTCCGAGATCGTCAAGCTCTCTGGCCGCAAATGTCTCCCTCTCGATTGAGATGATGGGTGACTGGACAGAACTATGGGGGCCAGCATTTGCTCGATTATGCGGAAAGAAACTCGGGGTCGACATTATGTTCGTGGTGGAAATGTAGCCTCGACCATCGAGGATTTGGAAGCGTGAATTAAGCACTGCAAGAATGGTGTTGGCATAGAGCATCGGCAGTACAAAGGCCGGAGTGTCAAAGTATCTTGGAGACATGAAGAAGAGAATAAGCGTGATTAGGGCCACCAAAGCTGCTTGATACGTGAGTCTCCCAAATGATTTGTAGCACCGAGAACATACCTGTCAGACACCCAGTCTCGATTATTATCCAGACTAACCTAACGATCAAAACGTGTGTTCGGCGGAATCCGGTGTCACTCTTTACAGCTAATGTCGGAACCGAAGGCGCTGTGAAAAAATTTCTGTTTTGGGACATTTCCGAAGAATTCCCCATAACTCGATGAGTTCTTAACGGATTGACACAAAACCTAGCTAGTTTTTCCAGGCTAATTCATCCGCAATTAGTGATGTAAAGGAAATTGCGAAAATGTATTTTATCTTTCCATTTGGCACCTGAGGCATTGTTTCTGTTGAACACCTCCTAGGAGGGTGGGCACTTGTTCAAACACACTGAATTTTTGGGATGGAAGACTTACATGCATTATAAAGAGGGTGATGTTGCCAGAATTATGATTTTCTTCTCCATTGAGTCACTATTGATTGAGTTGCGAAATTTTTGATCGAAAGATAACTTCCGAGTCAATAGTGACTCAATAGAGAAGAGAATCATAATTCTGGCAACATCACCCTCCTTATAATGCATGTAAGTCTTCCATCCCAAAAATTCAGTGTGTTTGAACAAGTGCCCACCCTCCTAGGAGGTGTTCAACAGAAACAATGCCTCAGGTGCCAAATGGAAAGATAAAATACATTTTCGCAATTTCCTTTACATCACTAATTGCGGATGAATTAGCCTGGAAAAACTAGCTAG
This sequence comes from Mycena leptocephala, assembly GCA_029378395.1. Taxonomy (NCBI): domain Eukaryota; kingdom Fungi; phylum Basidiomycota; class Agaricomycetes; order Agaricales; family Mycenaceae; genus Mycena; species Mycena leptocephala. The sequence goes on along the minus strand of JARJLF010001572.1, from coordinate 4,451 downwards.
GTTTCGTGTCAATCCGTTGAGAACTCATCGAGTTATGGGGAATTCTTCGGAAATGTCCCAAAACAGAAATTTTTTCACCGCGCCTTCGGTTCCAACATTAGCTGTAATAGCTTGAACGCGGGGGTCAGATCGCTTCGCAGGAAACAGCCAGAATATTCACATAATACGTCAAGCATGCAGTGATAATAATATCACTCAACGCTGAGCCACCAAGCCATACCTGTCACAAAAGTCAGGATAACACGGTAAAGCATCCCGTCACCCCATACCGCTGCAGATAGTCTAACTTGTTCGAAGTCGATGAGAAATATAGATACTGATCGTTTGAGTAAACAGGCAATTGCGAGGTGGTCTCGGGCTACCTTGGTGCGTGAAGTAAGCGGTCATGAACGCGCCGATACTACTGGCCAAAGAAACCTATGCACAGGTCCTATCGTAGCACAAATCGAGGGTGATAGACATACGGTTTCGATGAAAAGTGGAGTCTTCCAGGAATTTGATAAAACGTAAAGACGGTAGGCGTAGAAAGATTGACCGATCAGGGCGACTGAAGCCAAATTGTGGTCAGACCGGATACTAATCATTTACAGCAGAATTCACCCAGCCCACTCATGAGTAGGAGTGGGAACCACTGGAAATTCACTATCACGAGACCAGGAATCTTGCCCAAATCGTAGACGAAATTTGAGAATGCGTCGTGTGTCGCCAGCACTGTCTGTACCAACCCGATTACGTAGACGGTGTAGACCAGACACTTGGTGAAGACTCGATCTTTCGGAAATGCTTGATAATAGAAGTCTGCAATATCGGCTGAATATACATCGCAGCGATCGGGCAGAACCTACACAATTGAACGGTCAAAGTCCCGAACAGGCACCAGTTAAAGAGGTATCCAAGAAGCTGTGTGGTGGAACATAATGGACAGCATTCTAGACTTTAGGTTTCGGCGTACCGCTGCCCCAGTCCTGCGAAATTAAACTTCGCATTCATTCTAGAAGGAGACCACCCACACTTGTGCATATGTCGCCGACAGATCATTCCGAGCCATTTGAATGTGGTGGGATGGAGTGGAATGCATGTGTGTTACTAAGAGGAAGGTTAATCCCCTTGGCGGATTATTTAAGTGGATAGACTGAGCCTGGTTATTTTAGAGGCATCATGATAGTGATACGCCGTGATAGTGATACTCCACGACGACAGTGGCAATTCTCTCATGGCCAAAACGGGGGACACACTCACAGGGGTTCCTTTTTCTTTCACCCGTGCCGTCTCTTGAGGGCAAGTGCAGAAGGTTATTTACAGTGCCAAAGGATCACAGGCGAAAATGAGGATCTTTGCACGGACTATAATTGGCTGTGTGAGAGTATGGTTCTTAGGATAGCTTGCAACAGCTTCTTGCAACAGTATAGAACAGGTTGCCACAGCGACTTGCACGGAGGTCGGGACGAAAACCCTTGATTTCGAAGTCGAAGTTTGCGAGGCTGTAGCCGGAACTACAATGAACATGACGTTTCAGTTACAGACCCAGGTGCTTTCAACGGAGTAATCTGCCCACCTCCCCGACCACGTTCGACATATTTCCGCAGAGTTGAACTGCTCTCGCCGCAGCAATCACCTTGATCCAAAACTCTCCTCGGACAACAGATGGTCACCCAGTGGTTCCATGAGATCTGATTAATATCGCTTTCGGGTGAGATGGTAGGTAGCGTGGTGGGGCCCATGACAAAGCCTGCAGCAACCAAGATGATGAAGGCAAAGCAGCTTTTACTGGGCGACTCGTGTCACAGCTGCTTACACGGAGATCGGGAGAAAAGTCCCTCGATTTCGAGCTCGAATTTTGCGAGGTTGTAGTCGGAATTACAATGAACATGACGTTTCAGTTGCAGACCTGGAACTGAGGGAGCTTTCAGCGGAGTACTCTGCCCGCCTCCCCGATCGTGTTCGACATATTTCCGCAGAGTTGAACTGCTATCGCCGCAGCAATCACCTTGATCCAAAACTCTCTTCGGACGACAGATGGTCACCCAGTGGTTCCATGAAATCTGATGGATATCGCTTTCCTGTAAGATCGCAGGTACCGTCGTGGAGCCCAAGACAAAGCCCGTAGCAACCAAGACGATGAAGGCAAAGCAGTTTTTACGTCGGTGACGTTGTTAACCACGAATCCAAGCCTGCAACTTGATTCGGGCATGGTCAAACAGAACCCGTGTAGTGGTGCCGGCGTGTTTCCGAGTGTGTTATGAAACAGGAGAGATTGAGGTTGGGGACACTGAAAGCACAGCAACGATGACGAGGGGCTAGTTCAATGCGCAGGAGAGTACCAATGGAAACGACGGGCAAAGTTGGTTGTGGAGCTTGTGGTTGAAACTTTGCATCCGAACTTCAACTATGCTCCCCTATGTCCATTCCGATCCTGTAGCTAACTTGCCTTTCCTCCAACCGTGGCATTATCTCCTAACCTGTACACACCATCTACGCTTCCCTTCGCCTCTTCACCGCGACGCGTTCGTTTCCGCGCACGTGGCCGGATCATCGCCGTCAGCACCGGCGATCAACGCTGTCTTCCGCTGCCGCCACGACTGTCTACCTCGCCGCCGCTGCGCTCCCCGTCGTCCAACCCCAATGCTAGGCTTCATAGTCCCGAAAATTCACTGCCTAGTCCCATCCTGGGCCGCGATGCCCAACTTTGTTCTGTCCCACCTAAGGTATGTCCAGATGTGAAATGGAGCACACGCCAAGTCTTCCTACAGAACGAGGGCAAACTTCGCTCGATTTTGGTGTGTTTCTTCCTGCTCCATTCCATCTCTATCTTCCATATCCTTTCCCCCTTTCTTCATACGTTCTCCCGCTCTCGAATCTCTTGATTCCTCTTCTATGCATGTACTGGTGTCCTCGCTAGGCATCCTACCCACGCGCGTCTTGAGCAGCAAGAAGGCATCGTCTAGCCCGCCATTTCCCGCCATCCCCATACGACTGCCACGCACCTCTTCCGTCACCAACCGCTCCGCATTCGCGCCCTCGGTCCCCGCCGCACTGCAGCACAGCCTACGCCGTGTGTCACGACTTACTAGCCCACTGCCGCATCCACCGAATACAGCACCAGAACGCCCGCGCTTAATGTGCCATGCGACTACGCACGAGCTCCACACTGTGCCGGATTTACAGCGCGCCTTCGACATCGCCCCAAACGCGCTATATCGTTCTTGATGCTATGCCACACCCACAAGCCCGACACCACGCTGCCGCCCCCTTTAGTGCGACGCGCAGCACCACCCACAGCGCCAGCACATGCCGCCGTCGTTCGCGATCGCCCACCGGTGCGTTCGTCGCCCCATGCGTGCCACGACCATAGGCTGCCGCATATCTGCCCCCATTGCACCATACGCACGCCCTCGCGCATCCCCAATACGAGGTACACCATCGCCGGCGTGCCCAGTGGTTGCGCCGACCGTTCTGCATCGCCGACGCTCCCTGCGCCGCCTCCCGTGCGCTACGTGCATCCCCGGTGCGATGTCTCACTCTCGACAGCTGCATCGCTGCCACATTCACAATACGACCCCATTGCGCAGCACGTGCCCCGGCCGCTCACTATCTCCGGTGCCGCCTCGCTCACCCTCCCGCTCGCGTCGAACATCCTCACCGCATTTCCGCCATCCCGGCTGCGCCTGTTGCGCACCGGCATCCCCATGCACGAGTCGACCCTTGTCCCTTCATCGTCATCCACACCGCTCCCGTCCCGTCCCACCCTTCCCGACCGTACTAGGCGCGAAGACGTGGTAGCGGGCGTGCAGCGTGCGCCTTGCAACGCAACGTCACGAGAGCACACGGGACGTGCAGAGCGCCTGTGCGTCGATCATCACTGCGTCTGCCCCGCCCACCATGTCTGTGCACGAGCGGTCTTCAAGGCTCGGATATAAATGTACCTCAACGCCTCCTCAATAACACTTGTTACTTTCGCATCCTTTGTTACCCTGTGTGACTTTTATTTTGTTTGTGTGCAAGTACAGTCCATTCAAGGAACGGGAATCAAAGTGTGAGGATGGAAAACGAAGGCTTTACACGATCGATGCCTTTCGTGCAGCACGATTTCCGACTTCATTCCTCCTCTTTTCCACATCTTCGGTCAACGACTGTTTGAGATAGTGATGAACCAATCGATATCCCTTCCTCGTCCTCGCAAAGTTTATGCCACAAGTGCGCGCGACATGCAACGACTTGAAAACCTGGCTCAATAATCGGTTCAATCCCTTTTCGAACAACGATACATCTTTCGTGTGGAAATCGCGAGGGAACAACCGACCTAACCATCCTAATTGTAATAATCCCTGGTATCAATCCTTATCACCAAGAAATTAGTGAAGATTTGCGAGCGACTAAAATCAAAACATGGGCTTGTGGGCCATTGCTGGCGCATGGCAGTACTCGTCGGCCTTCGGCCTTTATCCACTATT